>PVJO010001533.1:0-169779 GCA_004026905.1 Hystrix cristata
CGGACACTCATGAGCACACATCGAATTGTTTCTCTGATATAAGAGACCATAACTGTAAATAAGGACAAAGAGGTGTAATAGATATTATATAAAGGGAGGATGGTGTGCAAAGGAGAGGAGTGCTAGAAAGAAAGAAGGGGAAAAGCAGAAAGGCAACAGGGGAAAGAGAGGGGAAAGGGAAAATATGGAAAATGATGAAAGTACCTGATATAAATAGGGGGGAAGGGAGGAGAGGGGAGGGGCGGGGGAGAGGGGGAGAACCAAGATGCACCATGTATAGGTACAGAATAAATGTAATGAATGTGACCAATGTATGTAGAATGTACCAATACATGCTCTTGGTTTAAAATAAATAAAAAAAAAAGAAAATGTTACCGGGCACTGTACTCCATCACGTTCCTCCTCAGTGCACTGGAAATGCAGAGTGCTTTGTCCACCTGTCCAGCCCATCAGCCATGGCCTGTTCATCAGCAGAACTAGAGCTAGGAGCAGAACTGATCTTGAGGCTCTTCTGGCTTTTCATTCTGTCTTCCACCCCACCCTCAAGTTCTTCATGTGCATGATCTCTGTCTCTCAAATAAATCTAGTAATTGCCAAAAGAATTTTTATGACACAGTCTAGTAAGTCGTATCTAGAGGAAAAAGCCTAGAGTTCATTCTATATTTTTACTTTTCTGGAAAGAATAAATATAATGTTAAATTTTTAAAAGGAAGTTGTAGAAATCTCAAATATTTCTATTAAGGAAAATATCTTCTTGCACTATAACATTTTCCAGCCAAGAATTGACTTTTATCAAGCTTACAATATAGAAGATTATTTAAGAGACTATGTCAGTATTTTCTTCAATAACAAGGCTTGATTTTATGTTGAGAAATCCTATTTTGGTCCCAACGTCATCATCATCATCATTGTCATTATTTACAGTGAAATAGTTAATATTTCCTAAGGGGTTCCACATACCACAAACTTGTAAGCTGCACCATCGGTACTTTATATAATAAAATCAACTAGCAAAAGATCTTCTATTGAAATTATATCAGTGGCCAAGTCACCACAATAACTTCCTTAAATCAGTATTTTGTGTCGTCTTTTATATTTCAGACATAAAATGGGTTGAAGAGGTTGCACTTTCCTATCTTTCCTGATGGTGTATTTAGCCGTTAGGCTACAAGCATTTTCCCAGCACCTGGGCCTGGACATGGCTCCACTCAGTGGCCCAGCAGCTGCTGGCCATGCGGTGGAGTCAGCTTGACCCTGCCCTGTCTGCTCACCACCTTCCATGCTCTGATACTTCTGAGTAGCATCCGGAGACCATTTGTATCTGGTTCAGCTGTGTGCAGCTTGGCACAGTCCCCTGGCATCCTGGGCAGACACTCCAAGCTGAGAGATGCACAGCGTAAAACTCACACACTACCTGCTCAGATCTTTCCCTTTCTCTGGGAGAGTCCGCATCATTGCCACTGCGTAAAAAGGCGATAGAGGCTACGGAGCAGATTCTAGTCCAGGGAGCAAGACCTCCGACCTAGACAGGCCCACTGGGTGCTAAGTCAGTCCCATAATTGGCGGCCCCTGTGGGGAACGAGGGCAGACTGCTCCTCAGAGTCTCTGTGATGTACAGTGTCCTTCCCTGCCACTGGGTCCGTGTCTGCAAACACACACAGCACTGAGTCAGCCTCGGGTCTGTGATAAAGGAAACAAGGCTCATTGCTTGTCCTGTGCACTGATTTATCTCCCCTTCCTTGGGATAGGAAGCTATAAACTAAACCTGTCCCCACCTTCAGCTCCTAAATAAATACAATGAAAATAAAATTATCTCCAATTCAAATCATGCTCTTTTGTTTTAGATAAGATCAAGGTATTTATGGCTGCCACTCAAACATTTTTTTAAAAAACTGCCTTGGCTTCCAGAGACTCGGCCCATATTTTCTCTGAAAATACTCCATCATTAAAAAGCAATTCTAGGAAGCGCCTAAGGAGCCAATCTGATTTTTTTTTCTTTTTTCTTACTTTCCTCTTAGTTTTTCTAAACTCTTTGGAGAATTTTTCTCAATTAGGTAGTCTAATTAAAGTTCAATAGATTTCAATAATCATTAGAGCTACTTCAAATATTTTCTAGTATTTTATAAAGAAACTTTCTAAAAGTTCTGTTAAATGGTGAATAAAACATTCTGGATGACAGCAAGACTAAATTACTCTGCACAAGAACTATTAGTATATTAAAAATAAGTGGTAGAGTTTGGGGAGGAAAATGCATAGGGTGTAACATTTTTCATGTGGCTACAATGAAGTAAGGGATTTGAAGGCAAAGCAAATCTGGCAAATTAAGAGTTAGGGTAGTAATTCAAGGAAGTCATAAAATAGAAGACGTTTATTGCACCATGGAGACAGTTTGGTGCTATTAGTGGATTAAAAAGCATGTGGGACTATGAGGCTGGAAAAGATGGAAGCTTGAAAGACTTGGTGGGTTAAATATTAACAAAGAAAAGATGTTTACTGACAGTTTCTGCAAATGCATTCTAATAAATAAGATCCTCAAACAGTCAAAAATAGAACAGCACAAAGCCACAGAAACCCAGGCCATTGATCTCACCACCAAACCCAGTCTCCTTCGGCAATGTGTGACTTCACTGTCATCAGAGTTTATGTGAGTCCTTTTGGAGAATATTGCCAGGATACTCAAAAGCTCATAAAAATGGGGGAAAATTGGTGACAATTTTTCACTTGTCTTTAAAAACTGGCTACATGCACTGCAAGCAAGGAAGTGTGGTGGAAATGTGTGAACGTGAGCTTCAAACAGACCTGAGCTTAAATTCTCAAGTTGAACACTTCAGGCTCTCTCAGCCTGGGATTCTTCTTCTGTAGAACTGAGATCACACACACTTCTCAGTGCTTCTTAAAGTTGAATGTGCACATTAAACACCTAGAGTATCTCACTGAAATGCAGCGCAGCTCCAACAGTCGGAGGTGGGCTCCCAGCTGAGTTTCCAGCAAGCTCCTAGGTGCTGCCCACCTCCCTGGCACCAGGGCAAACGCTTCATTGGAGTCTGCAAAGCCTAGAAGCATTCAGGGTGCACTTAAGCGGACTGCCACTCAGTCTTAATTACACTTGCTTCTTTCCCCCCGTGTGGGCCCTTTTGGAGCTTGGAAACTAGCCTTTGGAGAGAAGAGAGATGAGGCATTTCCTTCCCAAGAGGAAGTGTGACAGACATTGCAGTGAATGGATGTGTCCAGGACCTTAGAAGAGGGCAGAGTTGACCTGTGCAAGTCATGCACTGGGTCTCCAATACATCCCAGTAAAGTTTCCTGATTTATTCAGCTGTCAGCTGATTATACAGCCCTCGGTTTAATGAAAGGAATGAAACCAAGAGCCTTGACCATCAATGCATTATATTAAAAACACTGCTGCCTGTTTAAAATGTCTGAAAAGCCTGGTTTTGAAATTTCTGTGCATCAAGAAAAGCTTAGTGAAAAAGCACTGCAAGTCCTGCCTGCCACCTAGAAGATTTCACTCAAGATCCTTGGCAGAGCGTGAAGCAAATACTGTGATGCTGAGAGTTAGAAGGAGAAATCACCTGGAAGAGTCCCGTAGGAAAAGCCGCCCCAATAACAACTGGACAGTCACCTGAGTTCTGCTTGTGTCTGCTACTTGAGGGCTTTGCCAAAGAGAGAGGACTACTGAGTGCTGATTTCCTGACTACCACCCAGCATGCTTTATAAATTATTTTTAATGAATTATTGTTTAAGTTTATTAATTTCATTAACACATTTTAATTTTAAGACTAAGCAGGTGCTACACAAAACAACTTTTGTAGTTTTTACATGTTCTAGAACATATATTTTAGATAAGGATAATTAAAAGAAAAAAACATTAACTCTTTGAGTGTTGTGTAGGTACTCAAAATATGCTGAAGGAACATGATTTATCTAGTTTTAAGAAACGAATAAAATTATAAAGTACATACAATTTGTTCCAAAAGAACAAAGAGCTAAAATATCTAAGCATGCAACACAGCTTGGAGATGAGTTATGCCCTGGACTGCATTTTAAAAATTTTTTTTTCTAGAATCAAGACATAATTTCCAGAGGGCTCCCGCTCACATAAAATTGAAAATAACAGCGTTCTATTAAAAATTGTGACTGTTCTTAATTTTATAAATAGGTTTCTAAAAGCATCTTAAAAAAATGTTTCCTGTGACAAGACCCCATACCCTCTCTAGTGGTACCTCTTCCCAGAAGGTTGATAAGGTCAGGGAGGAAAGCAAACTATTTAGGTATCCCGGGCTCCTAACTCTACCTGGGAAGGAAACAATGCTGTTACCAAGTCGTCATGTTGTGGTAAACCTGAAGAATCTGTAGGTCACATGGGCAGAAATAAACCACCATCTGCTTCCACCAGCAGGTGGAGGAGAAAACATACAGCCTCTCTTGCTAATTACCTACAACAGCATCTAACTCTAAATATTTTGCATGTAGAGATTTCCTTTCCATGTTTGTAAATACACATATATGACAAAGAAACACTTATTTTAAAGATCTTAATGTCTTGTCTGTTAAGCAATTAGTATTTAGAAGGGGGCCACATTGACAGCCCTGCACACGGAAGCTCCCATGTCATCTGCGGAAGAGGTGCTGGCACACCCTGGCAGGCTTCCTCCTGTCTCGGCCATATTCCACATAAATTGTCGTGTCTGTCCCAAGCCACTGTAGGCATCTATCGCAATAATTAATCTGTTAAGTAGCAGTGTAGAGGATTGTGGAGTAATCTGTTCATTCCTTGAGTCTTGGAAAATCTCAATTTCATGTCAAAATATTTTATTTTTACCCTGGAGGCACCTGTAGCATTGAATCACATCAACGAATAAGTATAAATGAAGTAGAAAACCCAATCATGAATCCCAGGAGAATAAAATACCCTTCAGCGCTTACCCACCAGGTGAACGTCACACTTCTTTAGCCAGCACCTCACTTGCAGCCCCGGGTGACTCTCCGGGCTGTCTTGTCCTCTTCCTGCAGGACTGGGTCACAGGGACAGCAGGCGCCCTCGCCCTGAAGCGGGGCTGTGGGCTGAACTCCAGCCGCTGGTTTGGGGGCAGACAATAGAGCATGTTGTGTTCAGATGTCTTCTGTTGGAACCGTCACGCATGCTCTTCCCGGCTCTGCTCCTTTTCCTGCTGACCAGGCTTGGCAGTCACCATGGGGGCCACATAAGATAGACGTGGTTGGAAAACACCAACAGCTTGGCTGCTGCAAATGTCAAACTGTTCACCCACTGAGAGTTTTCATGCTGACAAGCAAAAAAACCTCAATGACTGGGGAAACACTACAGATCTGAGAACCACTATTACAGCAGCTGGTATTTTTCTATATAATGAACAGTAAATAGTTCGCAAAGCCTAAAAATCAATGTGTTGTGTTTTTGAATAGCAAAATGCTTATTTGTTCCACAACACAGTCCATTCTATTTTCAACATAACAGGAATTTCTATGAAAGTTTTTCTTTCAAAGTTCATAGTAATGACTTACAAGGAGTGATCAAAAATGTGAATGTTTACATTTAAAAATGTATTAGAAAGACACATTGCCATTTATCCTCTCAAAACCCTCACCCTGGTTCCTAACACATATATCCCATTGCTCTTGCCACTTTTCGAAGCAGTTCTGGAAGTCCTCTTTTGTGAGTGCCTTTAGGAGGTGTGATCAAAAATACAGTGAGGGCCACTGCTGAGCGCCATCCAACAGGAAGTCAGACTTGTAAACACAAGGTGGTGCAGCCTCATCCACCTTTCACTAGACGTGATGCTGTGCTACTTCTGGCTCTTCACCAAATTCAAAATGACCATAAAAGGGAAACATTCTGAATCAGCTCAGGCTACCAGGGCATGCAGGACAACACACCTAAAGACACTCAGGAAAAGGACTTTCAGAACTGCTGCAGAAAATGGCAAGAATGGTGGGATAAGTGTGTTCAAAGGAAGTGGGAGGATTTTGAGGGAGATTAATGGCAATATATCTTTTACTGTGATACATTTTTAAAATTTAAACATCATATTGTTATCATATCTCATATCTGTTTATTCCTTGGAGAGATGAGTATCATTACTACTAAGAAACGAAGTTTCTAAAGATAAGTTTACTGATTATGGAAGCAAAAAATTAGAGAAATAGTGCAAGCACCTAATTATAGAAATAAGTGGAATGGATTTAGCAAAGAAATTGAGAACTCCCAGTTAAAGTTGCATTTCAGGTAAACAACAATCATGTTTTTTAGCGTGTGTATGTCTAAGGTGGTATGGATGGTAAAGCAGGATAAACTTTATTTTAAAATTATTTATTCTTTATCTGAATTTTAAATGGAACTGACTTCTCAGTTTTATTTGGAAACACTAATCAGAATGGATACCATCAAAACAAAATATTTTACTGAAAATGTCAGATTGGATTGGAAAGAATGGGCAAAGGATAAAGAGAAAATACATTTGAGTCCACATTTAATAATATGGAGGATAGAAGTAATGTCAACAAACAGATAATACAGCACTGATGAGAGAACTTAATAGAAAAAGAAAAAAATTGCATGAATGATGATGGAAACATCACATAATAAAACAGAAAAAGAAAGATCTGAGAATTGATCACAGATTAGTAAAGGTTTATAACAGTATACTTGAAAAACGCAGAAGAGAAAGACATTCTAAGACCTAAGTAAGACCTATTGTAAGAGTAAATTTTAAGAAAATTCTAGAAGAAACTCTAAAATATCTTTGAGTGAAGGAGAAAAGTAGATTATAGACAAATGCTAGAGAACCAATTTCCTACACACAGTTGGGACACAAAGATAATCCAACATAATCCTCAAGATTTATACAAAGCCACTGGGTTCGGCAGCACAGTAGTCCCACAGTTACCTTTTCAGGTACTTATTTATTAGCAAGAGAGCCTTTATCCAAGAATGCATCAATTTAGTCAACAAATGCTTGGTAAGGTTTTACGAGATGTTCTATGCTGGCATCAGTCTCCCTAAATGGAACATGTTGGTGCAAAAGCTGTGGTTAAATCTTGGTATATTAAATGTATTGAGCCCTTCTGAACTGGTATTTCTTGCACTGTGTTGCGTAGAATGCTGGTGTTCCCACGAACACTGAGTCGGTCTGTTACCCAAACAATGGCCACTTACAATGGAAAATGAAACGTCTTGAAGACTGACATTGCACGTTTTATATAAAAAACTACAAAATCTAAAAATAAATCTGATTAATTCATCATTTCTCTTTAAACACACTTGACCACAAAATGAATTTTTTTTTTTGCTTTTTTTTTTCCCCAAGAATACCAAAGAACCATCTCTTGGAACACCCAGTGGTCTGGAGAATACAGTTTAGGAAAGTTATTATTTTTATTAAGTATTCTTAATAATTTGTAACAGGTGCTTATTGACTAGAACACATAAAATACATCTACTATGATATTTACTATATAAATAAGGGAAAACACTTCTTTTTTTGTCATGTGCTTAAGCATTTTTCTTACTTCATAATTATTGGCAGTGATTTTGCTAAAACAGCCACAAGAAAATAAGCCAGTGAAGCAACTAAGTTAGTGCTGGAATTTATCCCCTTCGGTACTTAGCTGCAGAAGTGTGAAAATGACTATGGTCCACCTGGGGCTGGAGAGACCCAGGATTTACTGCCACTGAAATCACCCCCGAGGAGCCGAGCACATTACCAAACACAACACTATAAAGGAGGCGGCAATATGGGAACAATGTGCTGGGGAAGCGTCTCAGCAAATAAAGACTCAGTGGGCTTTATGGCTCTGGGTAGTACTTGTCACTTAATACAGTTTATAAAAATTTGCTTATTAAATTTTGTAGGGCAAAATAACACATCTTCCCATTTCTTCTGTGCTGTTGACGTAGGTTTCAAAAAGCTGCAGCTGCGGTCTGAGTCCACCGTCCCCCACTTTATTACAATAGTGTTGTTCTGAAATTTTCAATTCAGCTATAAACAATCTACTTTATCAACAACATGCTTTTGCACTTTTTGAAATGGTGCTTTGAGGCAGATAAATGAAAATAAGTATGGCAGGGTGCCAATAAAATTGCTGCAAACTGTTATCTTGCATGGAATACAAACTGAGGCAGCACAGCCCCTTATTTATTTATTTATTTACTGTTGATCCTGAAATCCACTTCTGTCCTTACCATGACTGCTTTATATTTGTTGGCCGTTTGTTCTAACCTTGGCTGACACTTTTAGATAGCAGTGGCTCACACATTTCGAATCAGTACTAAAAGAGAGTTGGGGGGAAATCTGCCATATTTTCAATTGCTGTCTGTGTCCACAGGATGAAGGGACTGGGTATTAAAAGTGCCATTTATTGCCCCAAATTCGGTCACTGGAAGTTATGTATCCCACATTCTACACAAAGGTCTCTTAGTCCTAAAAGATTTTAATGTAAAAGATAGCTATAGATAAATAGGTAGGTAGGTAGATAGATGGATAGATAGATAGGGAATATATCTATCTGCCTATCGTCTAGGATTCTTTACAAACTTAGCTTTAAAAAGATCTGCTAAAAGAAATAACATGAAAAATAAAAGTCATGTGTTATGAAAGATAAAGACTGAAATTGAATTTCTCAGCTTCATATTAGTTGGATTATGAGAACTTCAAATTCCAGTTTAATTTTCAGTAAGTAAATTTTAATCTTATGCATGCTAATTAAGGACTTGCTATTTGATATCAGTTCGTTACAAAGTCCCTCTTAGAATCCTAGGATTTCAGTGCTACAGGACTCTCTGGGAATTCCTTCTTAGTAATTAATAATTTTGTTGAGTTTGTGGTGAGATCACAAATGTCCACCATCCAAAGTCCTTCACAAACTTAGCAAAATTTTACTCATTTTCTCAATTGTAATTAAAATGATTTGTTTAATAAGCTAAGAAAATTGAAATGAAGGCAATTCATGCATGTTCAACATTGAAAAATAAATTTTAAATGGGTACAATATAAATGCTTGCATACAACGAAAGAATAGCAATAAATTCTGTCTCTTCTGTGTTTACATTACCTGAAATATGAGAATGTTCATGCCAAAATACTTCATGAATTTAGCAATCTAAGACTTACTGGTCAATTATTTGGTTATAAATCCAGCTCCAAAATTATTTGATATTTTATGGCACATTCATTTGAAACTAAATATTGTGAAAAGTAAGCCTCTAACATATTTTCCCTGTCTCTTTCAATGAGAGCTAAATGTTCTTCTCACCATGAAGAATTTCTGAAAATTCAAATATTCTTGAGTATTGATATAATGGCTATCGTAGTTTTGTGTAGCCTCTTTTAATATATATTTTAAATTACAAGTTTATAAATTATTATAAAATGTATAGATCCAAGGAACTGCCTATTATTGACTTGATATATCAGCACATTTTACATTAGGACTCACGAACTGGGAAAGTAGAATCATAAAATACTCCTATGCAGAAAAATGAATGCCACTGATGAATAATTCTAAACAGCATATTCACGACATTTCAGAAAAAAGTAGATTTGGACACATTGCTGTGACATCTATGTTCCCATCATACTTGGCTTCCAAATCAGTTTGGATTAGACCTGCTCCACATTGTACTTGAATACAAAGAGCAAATAAGAGAACTCTGGGAACACACAAACAGGGAGCCATGATTCCCGGCCATATTGGGAGCAGAATTTGTGTTAATTTCCACCCACAGCCACACAACACAGCAGAGTGATCACTCAAGGGAAGTATAAAAACCGTTTTGTGCTTAACAGACATTGAAGTCATCCCCACGCTCTGCTGCAGCCTCTCTCAGCGGTCCTGACCCTTGAGATCCGCCCCTTCTCTGCTCACCGCTTCCACCCACTTCCAGGTGCTCGCCCAGAGCTCCGGCTCCTGCTTTGTCCTTTTCCACTTTCGCTCTTGTGCAAGCACCACAGTTGACAAAGTGACAGGGGGCCTGTAGATGTTTTGCTGTAGGTACCAGGCCAGAGCTGATAGAAGGCACATGCAGCACTCACCGCACACCTCTGACCCGACCTACCTGTGTGTCACAGAGACAACCACAGCCCGTCCCCAGCCACCAATCCCGCTGGGCTCCCCGTTCTGCCGCTGCGCGCAGTGCGCTGTTATCTGACTGGCCTCCGTCAGGCTCAGTCTGGGTCAGACTTGTTCGAGGTCCAGTTCCATGTTCGCCTTCACAGGGGAGCTTTCCCCAGCTGAGCTGTGAAGGGCCTCAGCTCCTGCTCGCTGGGCTTTGAAAGCTTCCAGGACAGGAAGCACACACCCTCAGCTTTCAGCAGTGTGGAACCAGCACTCACTTAACATGGACATTACTGGGGTCACAGAGGTACAAGCTCAGTCAGACCTGAGGTCAGTCTTCAGGAGCTCACAGGAAGCCGCTTCCCCTGAGAGACAGAGACCCAGGAGACTCTGACAGACGCTGTGACAAGTCTGTGGGCCCATAGCACAGCACGGTATCAGGCGCAGAGGCAAGTACGAGCCGTCCTCTATCTGATCTTACGGAGAACTTCCACGTGCATGTAGTATTCCCCATGGTACAAATGAAGGCGCAAGGCTTAGAGGGGTTAAGCTGCGTGTCTGTCCACCTGAAGGTAAAACACTTAGGATTCCACCCCATTTTGTCTTTCTGAGATCCAAGCATTTCATGCAAAACGCAGTTTGTTTTGGAGGTACTTTCTAACGTATTTCTAAAGTGGGGACTTCTTTGGCACAGTTTAAAAATCTGAACAGTGTTCAGTCCTTACAGAGAAACTCTGGGCAGAATGAGGTAATTAGCAGAAATTCAATACAGGGACACATCAGAAATGTTCAGAGAAGTGTGTACTCCCCTGTAGAGTTTGGCCACACTGTGCGAATAACTTCACTAGCAATCCAAACATCTGGTGTGTTTATTCCATCTCTTACCATTTTAGCATCAGATTCTAAAATGGGGAATTATCAGGTCTGACTTCTTCAATGTTATGCTTTTTTAACACTGGAAAACTGACATGAAATCCTGAAAACTCTTTCTTATACATACCCACAAAACTGCGGCTTCTGCTAGAAGCTGCAGGCCTACTGACACTGTTAGATGTGGCCACTCCTTTTTAAAAAGCTGTACATTACCTTTAAACACAGGTACCTTGTAGAAATAAAACATGGATCTGTATAAGCAAAGTGTAATTGGATTTGTTATGTCTACATGAGAAATCTTATTTGAGAAATAAAAGAGGTGGTTGAATAGAGCTTTACGTTGACAGGGTGCATGGAGTTGATTGAACAAACTATGTGAAGTGCAGTTCATTTCTGTGCAAATGTGACTTTGCTGATATTGGCAAGATCTCTCTAAGGGGGTTGGTTAAGGACTCTTCCTGCAGACAAGAATCGCCAAGGATGCCTTTGACATGGTCAGTGCCTTGCACAGGCTTGCTGTACACTGATGATGGGTCTGGTCCACCTGTCTGCCACTTGGCACTTCCCGTGCCTTCTCTTTGCTAGACACACACACATGTGCACATACACTCATGTACACACACGGGCATACATACATTCTAGAAGAAAGAGCAAAGCCAGCCTGAACATTGCAGCCTGTAAATGAGATAGTCAATGCAAAAGGCCGAAGCCCTCACCAGCAAGGCCCCGCAGAGCCGCAGAGATGGGGCCCAGGAGGCCCTCGCTGCCCTGGCACGTGCCACAGCCCTGGCACCGAGTGGGCTCAGGCGTTCATACCAAGGGCTGGGAACCCCTGGGCAGAGACTCACCGTGCACACACTGGATATGGAAAATGCATGAGGAAAAAGATTAACTGACAAAAAGTTAATTAAAACTGCTCTGATTATGAGGTAGAATTTAACAATCACTTTTAAAAATGCAGCGTGACACAGTGCAGCACTGCAGCTGAATTAATCATGAATGAGGAGAGTGATGTTTAATTTTTGTGTGCATGAGAAAAACACTCAACAGATTTGACAATTAGAGCAGGGGAACAGTGCTGCGTGGCACAATGCAAGGTGGGTTTTCCCAGCGGTGTTCTGGGAGGGAAGTAAGCAGATGCGCTCCAGTATATACAAATGCACAATATTCGCACGCTCTTCAGCTGCCCACCCTGCTGATCTCGCAGGAAGTCACCTTCAGTCTGCAGGCCACAGAGCAAGTGCTGCTGGCTGGGACCAAGGCCTCTGCCCCCCACACCCTGGCCGTGCCCTGGTGATGACTGAGAAGCCAGCAGGTGCCAGACAGAGTCCCTTCAAATGCGCAGGCACAGCTGTGCAGGCATCGTGGTTAAGGTCAGGCTCTGCTGGAGACCCTGCTGCCCTGTGGCTGTGTCAGGGAGCATTTCCACAGCCCCCACCAGCCGTGCTTGGGAAGTTCATACCCGATGCTCAGAGGGGCCTCGAAGGCCCACGAGATGCGTCCCCGCCAGGTACCCGCATGAATGCCCAGCTTCGGGAATTCCGAGCCCTTGGCCTGGGTATTTGTGCACAGGAAGTCCTTACATTAATATGAGAGCACCGATTTCTTTTCTGTTTCAAAATTGTATTGAGATATAATTCATATACTGTGCAGTTTACCTAGCTAAAGTATAAAATCCGAGAAGTTTTAGTAGATCCTTAGAGCTGTGCGCCCATCCCCATAAGCAACTGCAGAGTTTTTATCCCAAAGTACCTTGGAAGCACAGTACCCTTTAACTACCATCAGCCAGGCCTCCCTTCAGCCAATAGCAAGTGTTCATTTATTTTCTCTATAGAGTCACCTATTGTGGGCATTTCTTACAGATGGACTCATAGAATGTGGTCTTCGATAACTGACTTCTTTCACTTAGGGTAATAGTCTCAAGGTTTGTCTGTGCTGGAACATGGGCCACTACTCGGTCCCTCTTCCTGGCTGAGTCATAGTCCACTTGGCACATAGCAAGTTTCACCCATCACCTATCAGTGAGCACTGGGCTGAGCTCTGCCTGGGGGTCAGTATGAGTATGTTGCTGTAAACATTCATACACAAGTTTTTGTGTGGACAGGTTTTTTAATTTCTCTTGAAAATATATGTAGAAGTAGAATTGTTGAATCAGATAACTGTACAGTTAGCTATTTGAAGACCTACCAGACTGTTGGTCGCAGCGAGTACACAATTTTACACCGAAGCCGGCGACAAGCGGCGTCCTCTGAGCACTTTCTAAAGCCGTCCTCGTGTGGCTGTGGTGGCCCCTGCGTCTAACCTGCCTTTTCCTTATCACTGAGACGATGTGCACCCTTCCGTGTGTCTGTCGCCCATTTTAGATCTATCTTTTCGGATCCTTTTTCCATCTCGTAATTACTCTTTGTAGTTTATTTTTAGTCATTCCACTGAGTTGTAAGAAGTTGTACTTGCACATATTCTACAGTCCCTTATCAGATTCACAGGTATTTTCTCCCAGTTTTAGGTTATCTTCTTTCTCTTTGATAGCAACCTTTGCAGTATAGAAGTTTTTAATTTTGATGAAATCCAATTTACCATTTTCTCTTTCGTTGCTTGTACACTTAATGTCATACAAGAAACAATTACCAAATTCCAGGTGGCAAATATTTACTCCTATATTTTCGTCTGAGAGCTTTATAGTTTCAGTAATTTAAATCTTTGTTTTGGGTTGATTTTCTTGTGAGATCTGGGGTAGTGGTTTTAAATACATATTTTTATATTTATTGTCCCGACACCATTTTGAACATTTCAGACACTGCCTCTCTCCGTGCTCGTGCCTCTTCCGGTTCACGTCTTTACTGCCTCATACCGAGCTTCCGGGTGGCGTGGGACAAAGGACTTCAGTGGTTTTCCGGTCATTGGCATGTGTCCATTCTGTTCTGACTTGCTCGTCTCTGTAGCATGCCGCATACTGAGTCTTTCTTACAGCGCCAGTAACTCTCCAGAGTGCCAGCTTTGGACTGAGACCGAGGCTTACCTTGTGCCGTCACATATGGTAATGACACCAGCTGGGGAAAAGACAGCCCACTTTTCCGGCATCTATTTCGTACCTATTAAGTGAGGGTAGTGAACTGAAGTGAACGCTGTCGGTGTTCTGTCTCGAGTCCCTCAGAGTTTCTCGTGGGTTTCCTCCCCCCAGCTCTTAGCACTCTGCATCTGAGGGCTGCAATCTGTGTTCGCTCTCTCCTTACCCGAAGTGGATGGGCTTCAGGCCCCCAAGGATACAGGGACACAAGAGGAAGAGAACCTGAATCCTTGTAACGCTGCCGAAAAGGAAGCCGCCCTTCAAATATGATCGTCGCCACCCAACTGACCTCAGAACTCATGCCCTTGAACCTGAGGTAGCTATGTGGTCACTCCCAATGGTCACTGTGCATAGCAGCACCAGAGAGATTCTCTGATGGGCCGGTTTGGGTCAGCGAGGTGGGTAATTGCCCAGCACCACCACACAGCTTACGGCAGAGGTAGACACAGCTGCCCCTCCACCTGGCCCTCTGCCTCCACCGAGCTGCGGAAATGACTCACCACCTCTCTAGATCAGTGTCTCACAAGAGCATGTTTCCAATATTTTAAAGCTTCTTTTCTATGAATATATCTATTAATTATTTTTTTTTTTGTGGGAAACAAACTAGGAGAAAAAAATTCCTACATCATCCACTTTCCATGTTCCCAAAAACTTGGTCACTGAGGGCCAGCAGCAGATCCCTTCATCAGTGGCTGTGTGCCATGGTTTCATAGACAGCATTCTGAGAAGGAGTAAGAGGGGTGGGAGTCTGGATTCTTTTCTTTTTTTTTTTTTTTTTTTTTTGGTCCCAGAGATGGAACACAAGGCCTTGCACTTGTGAGCCAAGCACTCTAATCACTGAGCTAAGTCCCCAGCCAGGAGTCCGGATTCTGCTCAAGACCAGATGTGGAGGCAAAGAAATTAAAAGACACCTAAAGTCCACTCGGACTCTAGGTTCCCAAAGAGATGTTACAAGTGAGGAAATTATATTTTCAGGACTTAAAGGAGCTCATGTTATTGAAAAGTTAGCTCGAAAATTAAAATGCATTTAACACTATGATGAAACTAATGAATAATGATGCATGTTCATTATTGCTCACACTATATGTAATTCTGACTCCAAGGTAAGAACTTACATCTTCAGAGAAATAGTCTAAGTTGGGAAATGATTGGTGATGTCAGAGATGTGAATGCGCTGACAAAATGTTGAGTTGGAATTCCAGAAATTCAGTGGCTTAAAGGGAAGATCTTCAGACTGCCTCTTTGTCTGCCAAAGAATACATGGCAGTATGGAGGAATGTGCTAAGAGTGCTGGGAGTCATTAGCACAGCATTTATCTGCTCACTGGCTGAAAACGAAATTTGCTTCCAGGTTGCTGTCAAGATGCCCCAACCTAACCATCATCAAAATCGATGATACGCAATGTGTCTTCCAAACCTTTGCACCACTGAAGCCTGCGGGATGCAACTTCAGTTTCCTCTAGGCTACAGGCACTTTCCTTTAAAACTAGTGGAAATATATAGAGAATATTATGTTCTTGATTTACTGTAAAACTACACAGCATTTCCCATTTGTATTTTCAATTCTTCGACTGTGAATCTGGCTAAATTTAAGTGAGCTGTACTATTTTTCTCAATATGTTCACTCTATTTTAGACATAAGATTAAGGAGCATTTCATCACCAAATTTATACCTGTTCTTTTATTTCTTTTTACTTCATTTTGATTGGTCCATCAGCATTATCTGTGTATTTGAGTGTGTGTGCAAATAGTTGCATGTGTGAATATCCTGTTGGAGATTGTATGTGCGGTTGTGTTTATGTGTCAGCATGTGAGTGTGTGTTTATGTGCAAATACATGTGTGTATATGTTCTTTTTTAAAACCAATGGAAATTGCTAAGACTATAAAAACAGGTAGATATAATGATAAACATTTTAATATTAGATGCTAACATTATGTAAAAACACAAAGGGTCTACTAATTCTGTGCTTAGAACTTACCGTGAAATGGTTGGAGGTAAGTTTTTATTTAAAATTGAGTATAAATTGACAAAAGATTAACATTAGTAATAATTTATACCTTTATTGCCACAACAAATACTATTTTATTGCAAAAAGTTATGTTTTAAAACTGACATGTAGAGCTAAAAAATCTTTCTTCTGTCAAAATTTATAGATTTTTTTCTGGTTTCATGGTTATTATTACAATGAGTCTTAATTTGCAGCAAAGGATTGAAATGTTCTAAAAAACTTAGCTATTCTCACATTTGATTTGGTCTTTTTGTTACAATGTTTAAATTTTGAAAAATTCAACAGGTTGTTTTAGTAGTGTTGGATAACAAATTTCTAAAAGATTTCCAGAAAACAAAAGTTATATCAAAATGAGAAAAAAACAACTAAGCAAACTCCAAAACACATCACTTCGAGCACTCACAGGAGCTGGCTTAGCAGTGTCTACGAAGTGCCAAACCAACCTGGTAGAAAGAAAAAAAATCATAACTGGCCTACTTGCTTTGGCTCCGTGCTGCTAGTTTTACTTTTTCACTGAAATGTTTTGGCATTAGCAAGAAAAAAAAAAAATAATAATACTGATATTGTGGGCTGAAAAGACTTAGAGCTTGGTTTACTTAATGGCATGGATTTTTAAGTTTGAAGTATTGCACTTTTCAAAATTTCTGGTTTAACACTAAATTTGTAGAAGAAAATAATGGCATTTTCTTTCTAGGTCAGATACTTCCCTGATGTATCAAGACCCCACTTTTCCCTCTGAAACTCCCTTCTTTAATAGTGAGATTTTGTCCTTTCTCTTAAATATCTGTTCTCTGTTCAAAACCAAATGTCTTGTGTACATCAAAAGAACAGAGGAACAGAAAACAAAGTTTAAGCAATTATTGAGGAAAATAATAACTTTCCAAGATTTAGTAGGCTTCTTTTAAATAAACTTTAGGGTGTGAAAAGAACCAAGGGAGTGGAGAGTTTAAGTGACATCAGGCCTTTAATAAAATAAATCATTGACTTTAAAACCCTGGAAATTAGAAATTGAAGTATTAGGTTTGATACTTTACAAACATTATATGCAATTATTATCATTTAAGTTTTTACACAGGTAAGAAAAGTTTGTATAAGAGTCATTAGTTAAACAGGTGATAATTGTACCTACTTTGTAAAATAATTATGTTTTAAATTAAGGCAGTGGAACATGGCTATTGTTTTTGCTTTATATGAAAGGAGAGGCATATTATTTCTTATCATTACCCTAATTACGCTAATCAGTAACAATGAAATAAATACCTATTTAAACATTTCCATTCAGTGTTCTGTCTTGTAGCCATCTTGAATTCTTCTAAAGATTCATGAATCAAGCAACATAATGTGATTATTTGCCACTTTCAAAATTTTAGTTCAACCCCTGGACAGATCATTTTCAATTCACCATCTTTTGTTTGTGTTGCAACACTCGGCATCTCTTGACACTTCTGCAGAATACCTGTTACAATGTTTATCTCTTCACCTCTTCCATACCCCAGTGTTCACACCTCCAAGAATTATCATGTAACAAGTAAACAAATATGTTCTATCTACCAGTTTGCAAAAGTGGGCAAAACAAGTTTTTTTTACCACTACTCAACATACACTGTAAATACATCTCATGCATGCTTATTAAGTTTTAATTGAAACATTAAATCTGAAGCTAAATTACTGTTGCATTATACGGGCACTATTAACTCTTTCGCATTTTCTTTGACGAGCAAAGCTACAATTTCTTTTTGAAGATGAGAGACATTGATGATTCAAAATAATTACCTAAAGATTTTACCTGCTTAAAGATAAAAAAAAACAAAAACAGAGAAAGTGAAATGTTTGTCGTCTGATTTTAAGATGACCAGATATACCATAATGAAGCATAATTACCCAAGAAATTACTGTATTTTGAATTATGATGTTGTATTTCTTAGAAAACCTGAGGCGGGATCTGCCCTGGAATCAGATTCCAGGTGCGAGATACCCAAGTGTGATTCTCTACCTCACCTGGAACCACATTCAGGAGGGCTGATGAGAACATTCTCCAAGACCATCAGTCAGTAACTTCCAGCCTAGTTATGGGTTGTGCGTTTTCAGAAAAGACAGAGTGCCCCGTGAGAGCGTGGGTCAGGCAATGCGGACGGTCGGACCGTGAGTAGGAAAACAGAACAGCGAGATAAGCCAGGTGTTTGTCAGTCTGAAAAGAAAATGCAACTCTAAAAATACAGATTCAGTTTTATTTAGGGAAAATTATTTCCACAGAGCCATCATCATGAGGTATTGTGGTGTCCGCAGCAAGCAGTTTAATACTATAGTTCAGCTCGCGAAGGCAGTGAGGAGGCGGTGGGGAAGTGTGTGCACAGGGACCTTAGCATGTAATGTCAGCGCAAAGGCTGTGAATTACAGCCCTGCCTCCAGGCCAGTTGAAATTCCTTATCATTGCTTTAGTCAGAGAAAAGGTACCTATAGACGCTTTTTAAACTAATGCATTTTTACTGAATGTTGAATATATGGCTCATATTATGCTAGATTCTAAAGTATTTTAAATATATACATTTAGATTTATGTGTAATGCCTTGTACCTGCTAAATATGTGTCTAGATATGTTTACGTACATGAAAGAAAACAGGGATTAAAGGGATTCTGAAGAGCGTCACATCTACGGAGGGCTGTTTTTGACTGGAATAGCATGTAAAAGTCTGCATGTGGAGGTGTCTTTTCCCAAAAATAAATGAAGTGTCAGAGTTAATTCTTTAAGTTATCTTAATTTTTCTCTGGGGTACATGTAAATAAAGTAATTAATTTAGAATAATGGCAGCGTTCTTCATTCTGACCGTAAGCGTCCCAGCGCAGCAGCTGGCCCCGCGACTGTCGGGGGTGAGAGTGCTGCAAGCCTGTGTTGCAGTGCGCTCGGCCGTGGTGTGGTGCAGGGTGCCCACCACTGGAACTGTGGCCTGGGCTGCAGGACTTGCTTCCAGGAGCAGGTGCCCGTGCCCATGTGATGGTCACCCCCTGTCTTCTGCACGTGGCATTGCTCCGGACTTCGGGCTCCTCTCGAAGGCTGTGCTCTTGAATAGGTGTTAGGAAGGTGTTGGTGGTTTCCGTACCAGCTCACAGTTGTGACATCCAGAAAAGCCTGACCTGTCGTGAAGAATTCATTGCTTCCCATGGTCTTCGCTCTCCTGAATGAGTCTTGCATTATTTTAAACCCAGTGATCACAGCTAGGTCCTTGTGGGAATGAATTTCCCAGTGGTGCCAGCAGTGAGCAGCACCCAGTCCCCCCAAGGAAAGCAGTGCCCTCCCTGCAGCCATAGTGGACTCCAGCCAGTGAAAACACGCTTAGAGCTCGCAGGAAAGCAGGGCCTGTCCCTCGGCCCCCGGAGCGGTCTGAGGAGCTGAGTGGCGGAGAAGGAGGAATAATTACCATCCGTGTGCCTTCCGCGTGGGAAACTGTGGCACTCCTGCTCCTCTCCTCGCAGCAGTGGGTTTGATGGAACATGTTCGTTTGTGTGCTTATTCTGATGTCTCAGGGTGTTGCCTAGGAAAAGACATCTAGACAGAATGGAAAGAAACCTTCTCAGTATGTCTCGTGACAGCTGAAAGTGACCTTCAGCGTAAGAGACGTGATCATCGCAAGGTGGAAACTTCTAGGAGGACTGTTTCCTGCCGTGGAGACTCTCACAGTTTTCTGAAATAGTTTCTGACACAGGGATCGTTCCTGTGAAATCTGCATCTCCTTAAACCTTTCAGCAAATCCATCCTTCTTATGCATGGTACTCAGAAATGCACTGAACAAAACCCAAACAAGTCAGCCCTAATTTTAGAAAAAGTTGCACCCTTACTGTCTCTACAAACCATAAGAATAAGAGTGTCACGCACTGTGGGATGTAAGCAGAGTTGTGAGTAAACCAAAGCTGCAGTGCTGTGCTGTGCACACAGCTGTGCTCTGCACACCTCAGGTAGCCCTTGCTACATGGCAGAATAAGGGTGCCCAGCACTGACTGTGAGTTAGTGAGGATTGCTTTTAACATGTCATACAGTTTACGTAACTTAAGTCACCCCCTAAAACTCTGTGCGCATGCTAGATTTTGAGAAGGTGACGCATGCAGAGATACAGTCAGTGAAGACTGCATGTCTACCATTTGTTGGCCACCTACAAAATGTCAGGCATTCACCTTCACCTATTTTAATCTTCAAATAATAGAAACCTGTCATCATCATGACTATAGCTGTGAAGAATAAGGATGAGATCAAAGTCACACGGAAGATCTAGGGCTCAAACTCATTCAATTATCAAAATAAGGGTTCTTCCCCCACAGAACATCGTCAGTTTGTGTCTGTCACAGGACTTTTGGGAGGGGCTCACCTGTCCAGCGTGACTCTAGGGCCTAGGTGTTAGGCCTACATATCAAACTCGTCTTTGTGAATTTGCCAATTTTGAGTTTTTATTAGTATATATTTTATTATAATAAGTATGTTATTGTATTTTTTATTATTTTATTATTATAATGGTTTGCATTTTATGATGTACAAGTCAGAGCTATGACCCAGAGTTTTCTAGATGTGCTTTAAGAACTCAGTTCAAATAAACCAACTATTGGGTGTGCTGGGCAGTGTTGTTGGGTCCCACCGGCAAATCCAGATTCTCTCAAAGCAGGTTCACAGGCTGGGCTGAACTTGCCCTGTGGATGTGTTTAATTCAACCAGCAAAATATTGAAAAGAGATTTCACAGAAAAACTTGGATTTGAAGCTCCTCATAACCCTTCAGAAGGCTGATTGGCACTTGGCTAGTGAGAGCCCCTGCCCTCAGGAAGGACCTGCACTCTGTCTCCCACCATCAAGACCTGTCCTTAGGTCACCCCCTTCTGAGGCTGGAAGGTGTCTTTAAAAACCCCATCTACACCATGTCTGTGTCGCTGCCTTGCCACCAAGTTATAAAACAAGGAATGCAGTTGCAGGGCTGTGTCTTCTGTGATCCTCAGTTGTCCGTCTATTTTTAGTAAAAGCTGTATGAAATGTGTATTCTTCACCTATTTCTATGGGCATGGATATTTATAAATATTTGTAAAATGAAAGCCATGCCATAAATGTGATACGAAATGCCTGGGCTCCTTCCCAGGCCCCTCGCCTGGCTGTCCTCCCAGGTGCTCAGTGTGTGACCCTTTCTAGCCATGCTTCCTGAATAGCAGGGAGTAGGTACCAAGAGGTAACGGGCACTAGGATGTGGCCACCCCTCACCTTCTGAGAGAACTCCCTTCCCCCTCAACAGTGTGTTTTGCTTATATATTTACAATTTTGTTTCAATACACAATTTTATTCATTAAAATAAATGTGGAAACAACCCATATAATAATGAATATTAGCGCATCAATATGCACACGCGGCCCCTTATGGAAAATACGAGTAGGACAAGCCCTGAAATACTTTGCTACCAAGCCCTGCCTCAGCCTCTCCTAGAGGAGGGCAGCGTGACTGGTGTGAGGGTAGAGAAGGGGTCTTCCACCCATGCTGTCATCAGAAATTTGAGAATGCACAGTGTCTGAGAGGTGGCTGTAAACATTACCTTTCTAGAGACTTTACCCCATCACATGAAAGTATCCAGAGGAACTGACGTGTACCAGCTCAGATAGGAAGGCTTTTGGAGGAGAGTCAAACTGCTGCTTATCAGAGTCCACACGTCTGAGCAGGGCAGAGACAGACTGCACTCAGGGCCCCCACACAGGAAACAGGGCCTTCCCTGTTCAGAATGGCATGGAAACAGACTAACAGGCCTCCTGCAAGGCTCTTTCTTCCACTCCCTTTTTGAGTGGTTCGGGGCCTTAAGGTTCCCATGGACGCTGAGGCTTCACTCACAAGTGCGTGGTGCCAAGAACAGAGCCCCAGGCTATACCAACTCACACTTTCCAAACAGGCGACTCCAAAGTCAGTGTTTTGGGCACAGCACCAAGCAGGTTTCCTCCTACACGACCACGGCCTGCAAGTGCCGCCTCTTCGCCCTGGCACCTGGTTCCTATACATGTTTGCTAGTTTAGCTGCACAAAGAAACACATTTTGGGGAGGAAAAAAACGATAAATAGATTTTGCCAGGTTGGCTTTGAACCTTTTTCACACCACTGTGAAGTGCGCTGCCAGGATGTGCGATATGTAGTTAGAAGCAGCAGATGGAAAAGCATTTTTGAGGGGCTTTTTGATGGTTCTGAATCTATGCAGCATTTACACACCAAAGCATGCTTGTTCATCTGTTATATATTTAGGGATATTTAAACTGTGAACATTTGTCTTCTTTAAAGACTACAAAAGTATCTGGAGACTGACTGACTTACTAAATAGACACTGTAAATTGATCAATAATTAGTTTGACATCCCTTACCTCCTGGCCACTCCCAACCAGCGTCTGGCCCCAGTTCTGTATTTCCTGGCAAAATCCTTACGTGAGGCCAATGAACATCCTATGTAGTGGGGAAAAATGTCACAGCACTGAAAGAAAAATACGCTTTCCTCGTGTGCTCATGTTTGTGTGTGCAGACAGAGCACTTGTAAGAAACTTCATTAGAAATGTGGGGCAGTGGGATGTAATCTAGCAAAAAGTAGAAGTTTCCACAGTCGGAGACTTTCTGCTTAGAACTTCCTTCTAATATGCCTAAATATAGTGGAAGCAAAAGCATTTTTTGAATTCGTAGGTTATTCATGTTTTCTCATTTGCATGCCTCTTACCCAGTGAAAACCAATGAAAACAAAATGCTTGAAATGTACTTGTTGCCGGGTGTGGCGGTGCACGCCTGTAATCCCAGCACTCAGGAGATTGAAGCGGGACGATTGCTGCCTGGCTACAGAGTGAGTTCAAGGCCAGCCTAAACTATGGAGCAAGACCTTGTCTCAAAAAACCAAAAAAAAGGACTCGTGGAATGGGTGGATAGATGGAAAGATAAATAAATGATAGATAATAGAGACAGATGACAGATAAATGAAAGATGATAATATAAATGATAATAGATGATACATACAGGTAGATAATCAAGATAGATAGATGATGGATGATGTGTAAATAGTAGATACAGAATAGACAGACAGACACTGCGCAGAGCTAGCACCAACTCGGGTCCGACATCCATAGCGTGTAACTCAGTGACTGGCGTTCTCTGAAACCTCGCAGCTGCCATCTGTGCTGACTGCACAGCCTTCACCTGGCCTCAGATCTGGTTGCCCCAAACTGGTAATTACAGGGGAAAAGAGAAAAGCAGCTACTCATGGCCAACATAGTCACTGTTTCCGATGCAATATGTGGCTGGAAGATGCAACTGTTGACTCTGAATTGCTCTGTGAGTCCTACACCCTACGGCTTGTTTCAGCACTTCCCAGAGCCAACTCTGACCCCCATCAGATGCCACACTGTGATGAGGCTCCCAGCAGTGTGAGTGCTGCGAGGCCCTGAGGCGAGGAGGGAGGGAACAGAGCTCCACAGACTCGCAAACCCACACGTAACAAAACGTGGGCAAAGAAAACCGCAATTTTCCAGGGGAAAAAAGTATGAAGCTTGGACCTTCAAGGGAAAGTGCACTTTCCCAGTGTCTCGATCGTTGCTTGGATTCACCGTATTTGATATTGAGAGGCAAAAATCAGTCGATCAATTCACTAATCAATTGGTTCAAACTTGAAGCTCTCCAGTGTTTTACTTGTTCAGTTTTAGAAAATTGGGAATGATAACCAGCCACATCTTTCACTGACCAAGTAGCCTAAATTCCAGGGGCTCCTTTGTCCAACGCCGGACCCCAGCCCCACATTAACGTGCGCTGGCGGCATCTGCAACCCAAGCTCCAAAGAGGCAAACACAGTGTCACTCTCAGGCCTCCCAAACAGGAGGCTTCCAAGCAAAGCAGTATTGCCTGGTACATATTAGAGGCTCCAGGGATGGTAATTTCCTTCTTTCTGCCCTTTCTCTTAGAGTTAAACAAAAACATAAAAACCATGACATTTTTTAAATGTGAAACTCTCATAAATTTGAAAGAACATTCTCTGGACCCAAAAATAAAAAAATGATATCTTCTGACTAAAAATAATGTTTGCGAAACTGATTTGCATTTCAAATTTTGGCAGTACACCTATGAAGAGTGTCTCTGGCTCAGAATGCTGGCAAGAGGTGACACGCACTTGAACTAAGGTGGTGGCAGGAGATTGGAGACAAACAGCGGGAAGAGGCGGGAGAGCAGCAGCATCGGGCCCTGCACATTGTCGACAGACAACCTGGGTCCCTTGTCGGCGCCAACGCTCGCAAACTTGGTGGTTCCAGCACTTGTCTTACTCTCTAGTCTGTGAAATAAAGAGAAAATGATCCCATCTCCTCAGATGGATGTGAGGACTAAATGAGACCAGGCGGCACAGTGCTGAGCGTGGTTTCCACCATGTCTGTGCGGTACGGGTTGCTCGTTGCGCATAGATGCGGCTGGCTGACAACTGTGTGCACACCCCAGTTAAGACCTGGTTTTACCATCCCAGCTTCTGCCTCGTCCTTGACCACATTGCAACCCTCATTGAGTGAAATTGTCTCTGAGGTACAGGTGGGACCTTTGTTGTAAGGAAGAGTCCGGTTTTAACTCGTCACGACAGGACATGAATCCTGGGACCTGAAAATCTGGCACTGGTTTTTGAGTCTTGCTTTAACCAACAGCAGGGGACTCTAGTGTTGCAGGCGAACCTCAGACTTGAGCTGGGATCCCTTCACTTCCTATAAACTTTTGCTTGGAAAACTATACTTGAGAAACAAAAGACCCAGGAAAGTTGGGTTTCTATTGAAATAGTGTGGCTAACTTTTGTTTTGAAAGTCAGTAAAAGACATATCTCTATGAGAAACATTTTGTATTGCCAAGAAAACTGCGGTCAGGAACATTACTCATTAGATTATTTAATTACATCTAGGTAAGATACCACACAGCACTTTTTTAGTAGTTGTGGTATGAAAAGTTTCTCCTGAGGGAACAGTCATGTGCTTATTGTTTAGTTTTAATCAATAACTGTATTTTTGTGCCTCCTAAGGATCTCGTGATTACATTCTGTATAAAGTATAATGTCATTTGTTACAAAAACTAATAAAATTCATGGAATTCTGTCCCCTTTTTCCACCATGAATTTCCCTTCGTTGTCATGATATGGTTGAAGAACTCCTCATCAAGAACCGGTGCCAAGCAAACTGCGAGTGATCTAGTCACCACCACTGCCACTCACCTAAATCTACTTGCAGACCTCAGCTCTCTCTGCCCGGCACTAACTGGCTCATGTGCTTTCAGTAGAAGCTACATCAAATTGTTTTAAAAGTAGAGAACGCGTGACTTATCAATGATAGTCCCTGATACAGATATATATAGTTCATCTTGAAGTATTAAATACATGTTTATTGGATTCCTATTATGCCATAGGACAAAAAATATGGTATTAGTGATGATAAATGATTTCAGTTAAACAAATAAAATATTGACTACAAAGTCCTTTGACTTTTTAAGGGAAATTTTACATTAGACAAGAGATGTGAAATCAATTAAAGAAAATCTGAGAACAGAAATAATCAAAATAAAGAAATTAATATAAAAATTGCCTAAAACCCTGCCTACCAAAGGGAGCCTTTGTAAGTGTTTTGCTACATATATGCTCATACATTCAACATGTGAATTTATTCCTATACATATTTTCATTTATATTTGGAATCAGATCACATAATTCACTGTTGTAAATGATATTTCATATCACAGAACATACAGGGAGAGCATCTTTGATGGGTGCTTAGTATTCCACAGTATAGATATACCTTCACTAAGTAAAGCAATCCTCTTTGTTGGTCATTTAACTGTTGGTAATTTTTAGGTTCATAACACTGAAGGTCTTTTTCTTAAATGTTAGATTTAGGGAAATATCAGCATCCAAACTGTCTGAAACCAGTGATGTGTGTCCCCTTAAAGAGGAGGAAAATATGTGCTCTCTGGCCTGGCGAGTAGAGTACAAATTGTTACTGCCTTTCGGGAGGACAATATGCAAGACTGCAAGCAGTGTTGCTCCTTAAAACTTGTGATTTTGCTTCCAGAAAGTTCTTCTAAGAAAGTAATTGAATCCATGGCATTCATACTTACTCAAATCAGTCCTTCCCCGCAATGCTGATAAAGGCAAAACCCCAATGTAAAGAGCTCTTCTTTATCTCTATATTTTTTTCATAGTACCTAATGTATTTTTACATTTATAAAATTCAGTTCTCTGGAATTAATTTTGTTGTAATATGATGATTTAACTTGATTTTGCTTCTTGATTATTAGAGACATGTCTTAACACTATTTACTAAATAATCCAATTTACCCACAATGATGTCAATAATACTGTACCATTTTTAAAAATTTTCATGGGCTGGGGATTTAGCTCAGTGGTTAAAGTGCTTGCCTTGCAAGTACAAGGACCCGAGTTCGATCCCCAGCACAAAAAAAAAAAAAAAAAAAAAAATTTCGAAAAGCATATATTTATGTTTCCATATTTTTAATTCTGATCCATAGGCTTGTCATCTACAGTTATGATAACATCAGGCAGCTCTTAATATTATACTTCAGTATTTTGAAAACATTTATTCATCTCTCCAACAAATATTTATGGCACGTGCAGTGTTCATAAAGCATCGTGGTGGACACAGTGAGAAAGCCGAGCAGCTGTGCCCCCAGAAGGCTACAGAGCAGCAGCCAGGAGGAAAGGATGATGCCTGGGTGCCGCTCACAGACAGGCTGAGTCGGGAGAGTGCTTGGGGGCAGGAGGCCCAGAGCAGCCTCCTGCCTCCCAGTCAAGACTTGCAGGGTTTGCATCACTAGCCATGTCACACACAGTTAGACGTAACTACGGTATTTTCAAGTTTTCAAATAAATTTTATCTGAGTTTTGATCAGGTTCAAAACACTTCATGGTAAAGTTCAAGAAGATTTGATGTATCTGTAATATTAAAATTTACAGCTACTTGCAAGATGTGTTTGATTTAACTATATCTGTTTGAAAATCTTTTTAGGAAATTGTTTTCTGGGGTAAAACTTGGACACTTCATAATAAATTTGTTACCACTCATTCAATGTTTTTTATTATACTTATGAAGAGTACCTGTTAATGATTTTTCTAAATGTCAGTGCTCTTGGTCATCCTAGTGGATCATCAGATAATTTAATTTTTCCATTCTAATATCCAAACTGATATTTAAATTTTTTATTTATTTTACTGGCCACTTCTTTCACAGCATTGTAATATAGAAAGGATAATACATACCCTTGTCTTTTTCCTGATGTTAGGGTGACTTTGGAAGTGGCTCTTCTTGTGCTGTGCCAAGAAACAAGATGTCAATTGTTGGCTTCCTATATTTATTTAGTTAGAAAATAAATTCAGATTTTAGTATGGTAAAATATTTTTACCTAAATATAGATATTTTTCAATATGATCAGATAATATTGATAGGAGATTAAGGAGGTGATCATGTTCTTTTTCTCGATTTTTATCTGAGGTGTGGTCATTTATACTAATAAATTCCCTACAAGGAATATTGAACTATATTTGAATTGAGTGGCTTAGTTCTATTTCTAATCCCGTGTTGATGATTTTTGTATTATATTTGTGAGTTTAATCTTCAGTTTTCTTATTTTTCTTTTTTCTTAAATCATTTATTGATATATTTTCTGAAAATAACATTTCTTATATCAAGATATTTAGACTTAGAATTGGGAAAATTTCTTTTTTGTTTTATTCCGTGAAAGCTGTTAAACGATGTAAGAATGTTTTTGTTTTCTGAGGTTTTTAAGAAGTGCGCCAAGAAACTGTGAGCCTAGCAACTTTTTAAGAGGGTAGCTTCTTTGCGATGTTCTTAGTAGTCCCGTGGTCACTAATGGACTCTGGTTCCCTGCAGTTCTAACGCAATTTGCCCCTCCATGTGCTTATACTAGTGATATGTGTTATATTAGTATTTATCAAATTTTGCTAATGTGCTTTTAAAATCTACTTTTTCTCTTCTCTGTCTGTAATTATACATTTAAAGTTAATTTGGAATGTCCTGGCTTTTCCATCCCAGTTTTTGTCTTGTCTTCCAGCTGCTCCAGATAGACTCGATTCATACCATTCCCTTTACCTTTGGTTTCTTGCCTTATGACAAAGCTCTGATGGTAGCCGTCCTCCTCAAAGAATAGTTTTTGGCTATGTCTCATCTAATGTGATATACAGTATTTTGATATTTTCCTAAATAATCTATTATTGTAGCTTTGATATATTTTTTACTCAGGAATAATCAAACACATATATACGTGCATGTATTTATACATAAATATATGTGCATACATTTAGATTTAATGTATTTAAAATATATGTACATGCTTACATATTTAATATTGAAGTTGGAATATTTTTATACATGTTATGGATTTCCAATTTTATTTAATTGTGGTTAGTCAGTGTATCCTGATGGAATTTATTGAGGTTTTCCATTTTTGTAAATATTCTGTGCATACTTCCACAGAAGGTGTATTTTTCAGTTTGTTGGGAATCCCACAGTCTTGCCTGTGTATCAGTTGTCAGTTTTCCAGGTACAAGGAGGGCTAACTAGGCTGCTCTATCAGCTGACGCCTCCATCTCTCCTCGAGTTTACCATTCTCAGTCCTCCTCATGCTACTTCTCTCCAGATGGCTATCTTCTACCCTGGCTTCCTGTGCACATCTGCCTTTTCCTGCCTGGTTTTGCTTGTGCTCTTACTGATCTGCAATTAACACATGATTAAAAATATTCTTCCTTCCTCCATCCTCACCCATCTCCTGCTCTCTCTCTGTTTCTAGACACCGTGGATCCAAACACCATCATCACCTTCTGGATGGTGATTCCCTAGAACTGATTTCTCTGATGCTGAATAGATACCTGCCCGGAGCAGCAGACCAGGAACAAGGTGGGCTAATTGTGGTGATCCTGAGACGCATTCTAAAACCACCATTCCTGGTTGCCTTTCAGATATGTGTGGCCAGGCGACTCAGATTGTGGATATTGCAAACACTTGCTAGAGTCTTCTAGAGAATGTAGTTGTGGGAAAGCTTTAACTTTCCAAAAGAGTTGCACCGCTGCTTTTCCTAATTTTCCCTGACTTGAGGATGTCATGGTTTGCAGCTGTCGGGAAACTATCAGGAAAGCTGCAAACACTGGCACTGGTTGATACACTAACACCCACATTCTAGCCCCAAACCCTCTGCGTGAGAAATAGATATTCTTATTTAAAAAATAATTGGAGTTAGGCTGTTGTCTTTTGCAGCCGAATGCTTTCCCAACTGATTCACTATAAATATCACCTCCATTGCTTTCTAATTATCCTTCAGTTTCTCTGCATGTATTTTACTGCCTCAACTAGCCTGACATTACTAATATTCTGGAATTTGTTTTGTATGCATTTTATACCTGGTATATGGCTGCAGCCAGAACTCAGCACACAGCTGGCATTGAATAATGCAATTAGTTAGTGAAGCCAAAATTTATTAAGCACGTCCTATGTGCTGTACAGTATCCTAGGTATTTTGCATATATTCATTATGTACCCACAAAACCACTTTATAAGGCAGCTATTATTATTATATTCCCATTCTCACAGATGAGGAAACCGAGTAACACGGTCACATGTACCTTAAGTAGCAAAGCCGAAACTCTGAAGTCCACCCCCAAGGCCTGTGCTCTTGGTAGCCATGCTGCACTGTTTCTGAGCTGATGAATGATTTCAGCGTTCCCATTTGGCAGTGATTTATCACGCTCACATGTACTTGGCAGACACATTCACATCCTACTCCCACATAGACAATGCGACAAAAAGCTCTCTACTTGACATGACAGTCAGTTCAACAAATGGTGATTCACTTTCAGGATGTTCCTGTTTTGGTAGCTGTGGAAAAGCTACCAAAAGATTAATTTCATTCAAAAGATTAATTTCAGCATTTTACCCAAAAGACTGGCTAAAGGCAGAAACTGCCACAATTATAACCACTAGATTGTTGCAAATGAAAGCAGTCATTTTATATAAAATAAGATTTGACCTGAATCTTCACTCTTTGTTGGACTGAAACCAAAACCTCAACTTTTTTGAAGCTCTGGCAATGAATTTGAGTTGGCTTCTTCTCTTTTTTTATATACCTCTTCACTCCTTGTGTTTTTCTGGGATGAAAAACTGAATGATCAAAATACCAAAGGGAAATGTCTTTCCAGACCTACTATGGACAAGAAGTAGTGCACATTTAGAAGGAAAATCTACACTCTTTTTAAAAATTATGATTTCTAGTCAGGCGTGGTGTCACATGCCTGTAATCTCAGCACTCGGGAGGCTGAGGCAGAGGGTCACCGAGAGTTTGAGGACAGCCTGGACTACATAATAAGTTCAAGACCAGCCTGCACTATAAAGTAAGACCCTGTCCCAAGAAAAAAACTGTTTCTAATGTTGTCTCTAAATCACTATTGTCAGCATGGAACAATCAGATATCTGCATGACTAATACAGTAAGTTTTTTATAACAAAATAAGAGTGGATTGTCTCATTTAAAACGTAGTAGATTGATTAAAGCAGATTTTCCAAATACCTCAGGCTCTGGGACAGGGGCGGACACCTGGCCCTCTTAGCCATGGAAAGCAGGGTTGTGATGCTGCATGCCAGAGTGATTGAGTTCCTAGGAAGGCACTCTGTGGACATCTCCACCATCGCTAGCATGGAGCAACCAAAGCTGGTCTTTCTCTCTGTGTGTCCGGCTCTATGCAGTGTTTCACACGCATGAGTTTGTCAAATGCTTAGGATGGTGCTGTGAGATACCGACAGTGTTATTATTTTAAGACAAATTGGGCAAATTGAAGCAGAGAATCCTTAAACTCTATGCCCGAATTCACACTGTGTACAAGTGAGAGAGGCAGTTCAAACGCACATGCCCTGTGCCCATGCTGTAAGCTCCACACTTGCCCATGCTTCCAGAAACAACCATTCTCATTGCTGTGTTTTGGAAAATGATACATAAATAATTCTTAAAATTAAATGAATTAGCAAGTTAAATATGTTCAACATAAAAATCTTATGTCAGCAAGTATATCTGAAATAAAAATGTACAGTCCTAAAAGAAGTTAGGCAAGAAGTTAGGCATGCCATCTACACACATACATGTAGATCTGTATATATTCGTATTTCCAGTTTTCTATAAAAATACTATTTTTTTATTATTAAACTTCTTACTTTGAGATTATTGTAGATTCACCTTCCTTTGTAAGAAATAGCACAGACATTTCATATATGCTTTACTCAGTTCAAGCCAAGGAATACCTTATAAAATTATAGCAGATAATTGCAGCCAGATCACACATGCTCACACAGGCACACACACACACAAACACACACAGTAGAAAACATTTAATTCACTGCAGGATCCTTCATGTTACCTTTTATAACCCCACCCACTTTATCACCACTTCCTCCCCCTTCTCCTCCCTGTTCTTAACCCTGAACTACTCATCTGTTCTTTACTTCAGAATTTTGTCACAGGTACATTTTTCTTATGTCTGTAAGTTTCTACAAACACAAGGTAGTTAATTGATTTTATAGGGTCCTGAACTTTCTTTTGTGTTTGTTAGGTCCTTAGGGTGGCCTGCTGAGTTTTCTTGCCTCCAGGGATGAGGTGGACACAGTGGATGCAAACAATGAGAGAAACATGAGCATACTGCAGACATAAATAAGAGCAGATCTTTCTCCTCCTTCTACATCCTCCTGCTTCCCACATGCAACTTCCGTTTCAAAAAGTTTGGTCATGTATAAGTGTGAAGTACTTTTTTAGATTTTGCCTTCCAAGATCTTACATTAATGAACTTTCATGAAATAACTGATTTCTACATGATTAGAGTGTGTTTTGTAAAACAAGGAAGCAAAACGGATTGGATGGAAATGTCAAATAGTTCACATATCCATGGTGAAGGAGCTTTGATTACTGAAGATTTCCCAGCAGTCTCGGGTTTCATATAGCATGTCCACAAGCCACACATGGTGCCAATGTAGAAAACCAAGACCACTATTTTTCACCTTACTGCCTTTCCTGATACTTGTATAGTATGCATTACACCATAATAGAAAATGCTTTTAAGCAGGAAGATAATGAACAACTTTTTTTTCTCCCCTGACCAATGGCTGTTTTATGTGGAGAAGATATGAAAATGTGCAGGCTCTGCATTTAGTGCTTAGCCCCTGTCATGTACGTGTGTTCCTGTGTCCTGACCTTGCCATATACTGTACCCTAAAAACTACTTCCAACATACACTAGGAGAGAGTGGTGACTTTATTTATGTTTCCAAAGCAGAACTACTTCTGATTTTATTAATAAGCCAGTTAAGCTTAATTATCTTGCTTCTCAAAAGTTATTTTTTACACTTTACGAAATGTTCTTTCCAGAGATTTTAATGAGTTAAGTTTCACTGAAATTACTTACATTACATTACATTACACACAAGATAGAATGCTGAACTTCACGAGAAAAAAAAAAAATGCCTGACAAGAAAATGTAATCACCCTGAATTTGTTTATATTCAAGAATAAACTATCCATACATTTCCCTCATCTTCATTCCTCTTTGAACAACTCAATTTTACACTCTCTCCCCCCGAGTCTCTTCTTTCTAGCTTTTGACTTTTTGCTTTAAACCAGATTTGCAAATAATTTTTTTAAAAAGAAAACGATAATATTTTGCTTCCTTTCCCCCTCTTCCCCTCTCCTCTATTCTGATTCTTTTAAACACGTCTCACCTTTGGTGTTTGGAAAGATAACCACGACATCGTTGGATGGACAAAAGCACGCCCAGCATGATCAAGTGACGCTCCCAGCTCCCAGCTAGGGAAAACTGCTGCAGCGGCACTTGGGAAATAATGAAGCTAGTAGAGTCATTAGTACATGCTGTGTTTCTCCAGCCTGGCCCGTGCCTAAAGATCGCTGGGCCCCTCAGCAGTCTTACTGCCCAGGCCAGGACAGCGGCCTCACTGAAGGTGCGCGGTCTGCACACTGGGACCGTCCAGCCGCAGCCCGCACCTCCCCCGCCGGCAGCACTCTGAACATCTGTAGGGCATTACAGGGTGTAGTAAACGCTTCCTCTTCTCTTCAAAGGCGGTTTTGTGTTTTTGTTTTTCAGCCTGTATGGTGCAGAGACCGCCATTTGATATGTATATACCCGGTTCTTTGTTTAAATCTGTACCCTGGCACATGGCAGATTTGCTGATTTGTTAGCTGTCATTTTTGCCTTGATATTTTGATAATGATTTTTGTGGGCTCGCCAAAGAAAGAAAAGTCACTTTTCTTGGATCTAAACTTTAGCTGCTAGCAGATAGATAGATGATCAGGAACTGTAGTCTCAGTAACTTAATAGGCACATTTGATTAAAGCTCATCTAAGCCTTTCCCAACAAGCACTCCGTGAAATGAAGCAGACAGAAGCGCACCCATTAGATTGTGTTGACTTGGCTGCTTCGGCAAACAGAGGTGAAATCAGGCCTCATTAGGGATTAGCAAATACAATTTTAATGCCTGTTTAGAATCGCAGTAGTAGTCATTCATAAAAAAATAGGAAAATTATGATTTATGGAGTTTACAGTGCTGGCAGGTTACACATTTGTGTAACCTTCCTGTGCCTCCAAAAGAAATTTTTCAAAGGTACCAGCATCAGACAGCAACTGAGTGTAGTGTGAAGTATAGTGTGAGTATAGTGTGAAGATCAGTCACTTACTTAAGAATCAAGTGTAAACAGTACTACACAAACCGCTCAAGACCCACAGTGATCCCTGCCCTGAAACACCGCCTGGACCCTGGACCCTGAGTGGTCGTCCTGCATCACTGTGGTCTGTAGCCACACAGCAGAGGCCATTGCTGCTGTCTAGAAGCAGCCGACTCATTTAAAGTTCCACGCAGTTAACTTAGGAAACATGTAGAATAGAATGAAAAGAGAAGCGTGTGTGTGTGTGTGTGTGTGTGTGTGTGTGCGCGCGCGCGTGTGTGTGTGTGTCCCCACATGCACATTGACCTCTATTAAACATATCTTCTCATTCAGAAGTGCCCCACTGGAAGGAGGCTATGTGGGCTAATTCCCATATTTCTATTTACTTGTTTAGCTAACTATTAAGTGACATAATACTTGCCTGTAATGTAGCGCTCTGTATTATGAATGACATAATTATCATAATTCTCAGTTTTAAAAGCCCTCCGTCTGAGAGCTTTTTTTTTTCCTTTGTGAAAATTAAAATAGTTCCTTCACTACAAGCTCAATTGGGATGACTGACAATTGATGAAAACACACCAAGCTCCCACAAATAATTTTAATTTCCATCCAAAATAAAAATGTGTTAATTCCTCATGCCTATAACAAAAATATTTTCATAATGATACTGTTTACACAGATTTAATCAGTTGTGTCACTGGGGTGCGGCAAAAACAGCAATGTGACCTGCTGAGAGTTAGCACCAGATTGCGATTTACAGTCAAGGCAACAAGAGTCACTGAAGTGCATAGCTCTCGCCCCAATTACTAATTAATCAGACCCAAAGAGGTCTCCATAAAAGGCACTGCTTTCAGCTGTGCATCCATAAATTTAAAGACCTCCTTTCCTTTTAAGGAGGAAAGGTGACCGAGGACCGAGGTCCCCTGGGGCCCCCACAGTGGATGCAGATCCTCAGATCCAGACCTTTGGGTGCCTCCTTCGTCCCCACTCCCTTCTGAAATGTTCTGAATACACAGTTTCATACTATGGCAGCATCCCAGCATCATTAAAATGTCAGTGTGCCCACTTCTGTTTAGAAATAAGTGCCTAGCTTGCTTCCGTGAGTTTCTGCAAGGTACAAGTCTTTTTCTCCTGCAGCTGACATCTATAGGAAACAGGTGAGTCATGGTAAATGTGTTTTAGGAGTTTGTTAGGAATGATGGGGAATAGCAATCAGCGTAATTCAGTTCAGTCCACCTTCTCCCCAACTTCATCAAATGGAAACTATATTTGATCCCCTTCACTTGAGGTTCAGGTAATAGAAGCCTTACAAACTGCCCAGCTTTGACAAAAAAGATTCCAAATCAATAGTCTCAAAGAAAACATGCACGCTGACTTGTTTATTTTAACCATCTTTAAAATAATGAGTTCGATTCTCATTTTTCTTTCTTTCCTGGATACCTCCTCTATGTACTGCCTACCTTTGAAGTGAATGGCAGCCATGGACCAGGAGACCTGCTAGGGAAAGAAGCGAAATGAGAATCAGGCTGCTGATTTTATGTTCTTGATGTATGGCCTGGGAAGCGCAGTGATGGGAGTCATGTTGCACTAACCACAGTTCTGCGCAGGCCACCCCAACACAGCCCCAGACCTCTAGGCAGGCCATTAGTTCCCTCATGCGTGTGCACCTGGGACAAGTGCTTGCAGAAGTGGTAGCTATTTTATAAGAGACTTTGATAATCCAAGCTGCCACCCCCCACGCTTCACTTCTCAGAGACTTCTGGACACAGTTGTGAAACAGAGTACCGCCATCAAGTGCATGATGTTTTAGCAGAGAAAAGGTGTAATGAGTGAGGTTTTACATTCTTAACCAAGGATCCCATCATATGGTCATAGCTTTTAGGATTTAAAACAGCCTGTTTATGCTCTGAGTCCTGATGTACCTCGCACACCAAGTAGAATTGCCACATTCCTGGCCTGGAGTTTTCAGTCACCGTCCCTCTAGGGGCTCAGTGATCAGGCAGGGATCCCTGCCTCCCTCCTGCATGAACCAGCACCCACGCTAGATGACCCGACAGTTCCTACCTTTTGCAGAGCTGCTGACAGTGTATTTTAAAAAGCACTCTCTACAGTGTGCATCCATTTTCTACTGAAATGCTAGCAACTGGGTTTATTTTCTTAGCACACAGAGATGTGCATAATCCAGATTGATTCAAAAATGGCTGCAGTCTGAACTTTATGTTTCCTTTTTCTTGATCACTCTTCAGTCAACAACGTGAACGATGGTGGCAGTTGACCTTTCAGCAGTAATTATTTTTGCCTTGAGTATTTCTGTGTGCTGATCAAGGTGTGGGATGTCTTGTGTGTGTCCTTAATGTACCATCAGAGCTCCATGGAGTTGCTGTGACACACACACACGCACACGCACACCTGTTTTCAAGTAAAAGAACTGGAAGTGAACAAACTCAGCCAGGATCACCCCACCCTGCCTCTCTGGGGGGCAGGCCCATCTCATTTTGTCAGCTTTTGTAATAACCACCAGCATCCCTGCCCCAAACAGGTGGGCAATGCATTTCCGAGGTGTAAGGCAATTCGCCCGAGCTACAGGGCAGCAGGCCCCTGAGTGAACTGTCCACCATCATGTGCTTCTGGGCTCCTGACCTCTGGTCTGACTAGAAGATTATTTAAGGTAATCGAAATACCCCCTTCCCACATTCATTTTTCATTTATTTATGGATTTTCCTAAAAACATTTAAACTTTTTAAAATAAGAGTCTATGTGTTGTGGGTCTAAACACAAAACCTAAATTTGATCCTACATTCCCTCACTTTGCCTGGGACCGAAAACTGGTGTTGTTGGTCAGGTTGTGTTGTGCTGAGCCCGGAGTTTCAACTGTAAGCCAGTGATCTGAGTATATAAATAATGCATGCTATCATAGAAAACCACGGCACAGTGTTGCTGGATTCTTCAAGAGAAGTAAGTTTCTATTTTGTTATTTTGAGAGATGAATCCTACACTTAAAAAGAACTTGTACAAATTCCTTCTTGACAGCTACCTGTAAAATCTAATAAGAGGCCACTTCTACTTCCTATTTTGTCAAATGCACAGCTATTCTCGCAACACTAGTGGAAGTGAGGGGGGTGGGGAGTCTTTAAACTCATCCTACTCCTCAACAACCTAGCAGAGAAATGAAATGCACATCTGTAAATAAATGCATCATTAGATTCGCATCAATTTGTAAGCTTCACTTGATGTATGGCTGAAATAATTCCACAAGGAAAACTAAAGAAGTGTTTGGTTCTAAGTGCATGCCAAATAGAGGAAAGGAGAAGTTGGGGGGTGGGGACTGAATTATCTCCTTGAAGAATTCTGCAGATGCCAGAAACATGTTTACAATGGTCCAGGTTGAGAAACTATTTTAAACACTCTGCGACCAGTGCATTGGCGAACACAGGCGCGCTCTGGACGTATTAAAGGAGCACAGTAAAACAACTAATGATGCACTCGAGCGGTAACAGGTTGTCATTAGACCAGCATCTGCTCTCATCACAGTTAATTATTCAGTTGCTTTGTTTTCCAAGTAGGTGTCTGGTAAAATTTAGCAGAATCTTAATTAAAACACATTTCCAAACTCCTTGGATGCTCATCTCATCTAAGGAAATCAAGACAATTTCCACCATACACATCAAGCTTCAGTTGAGCTATCAAATAGAAGAAGGAACTCAGCCAGTAGAAGGTGTTAGCTGTTAACTGTTGGGCTGCCCAGAGAGTGTGGAGAGGGAGCCTGCCTGGAGAAGCGGCCCGATTCCCCAGACCTCCAGCCAGCCGAAGCACACAGCCACATAGCAAGGCCACCACTGTGCCCAATGCATCTCCACTGTGCAACACGGAAACTGGAAGCTAGTCGATGTGTTTGGAGCATGAAAAAGACAATGCATCTCTACTTACCCTTTAATCACTTAAAACAGCACATACATATTTAATATTTGTAATAAATTTTCAAGAAGTAGAAATACTTCTTAAAAGGACCAGCGCCCTTATGGGGATGCCAGTGGTTCTAGATGAATCCTTAGCGTTGATATAAATACAACAAATGTCTCTGTACCCAAATTAACACACACCATGCTGTCATTAATGCCAATGTGCAGTTGACAGAAGTGTCATTTATTTACTGTTGTGTATGAATACTATACCACCCAAATATAACTATTGATATCATAAAATATTTTAATTTTATTATATTTTTCTTTTCAAAGTGTGAAAATTGCATAATAGTCAAGAATAAGCATCACTTTTGACTTAATATTTAAGTATATGGAATACACACAAATGAAGTGAATAGAGTAAAAGGTAAAAACGATAAAATACTCCAGAAAAGAGTACAACTATACCATGGCACAGTCAGAATCTCATCCACAGACTGTCAAACTTGTGAGGTCTGTGATTTACTTTGAATCCTCTTGTCCATAACACTGTCTAGAAGACAGCATGCTAGTCTTTCAGTGAAAACATTCCTTGTGTGAAGAATTAATATCACTTTCTCTCTGCCATCAAGAGGAGTATGGGACTACCACCCCCACCACACTCTGTAAAACTAGAATCTAACACTCCCAGAAAAATAAAAAATGGAACATGTATTGATTACTTAGTTTCTCCCAATCTGCATGGAAGCATAGCAGCCAGTCTAGTGACCTGGAGCCCACCTGAACAGGTATGTACATATTACAGTTTCCATGTGGGCTCTTTTAGAAATAGATACATGCAGATAACAGCAAAACTATTAAAATGAGTCAATACCACCAGTAATAAAAATACATATAGTTTATGTAGCTGGCGAACTGTAAATGTTGTACAGAGGGTTCGGCTCCTCCCCCACCAAGCAACACATAGTGACCTTACGCAGTGTGACTGGGGCATGTTCCATACTCCTCTCATGTCTTCCGAAATTTTAAGTGCTTCAGTTTCATCCGTTTGGACTGCTCTGTTTCTCCAGCTCAGGGGCCATCATTCTCATGCCTTTGGCACTTGCTCAGTGTGTGGTCTTAGGCACTGTGTTCTCACGGGAGTTGCAGCAACCTGCGAGGGCGGTGGAGTCACTACCTCTCTCAGACATCGCTGTCTGGCCTGTGGCTGTGTCACAGCCCTGCTCTTGCACCTGGGGCACACCCATTAGGTGACAACCCAGCCTCTGGAACAGGTGGTCCTAAAATCTTGTTTTGGGGGGGGATATCATCCATTTATTTTTTATTTTTTATTTAATTTATTTTATTTTAATGGTACATTTTAAATGTGCATAGCGATAACATTCATCATAGGGGATTTGTACCTGTACATGATATATCTTGTTGCCTTTTTTCCCATTCCCCTCACCTCCTTTCACCCCCTCCTCCTTCCTTATTTACAAAAGCTTTGTTTCCATTTTTTCCTTCCATTCCTTATTTCTCTTGTCCCGTTCTTGAACTGAGAAACACACAATTTTCGTTCTCTCTCAAGTACAGTCTAGAAGTAGATAGAAAATTCTGAAATGGGGTACCAGCAATGCCCTCTAAATGACACAGTAGCTGTGCATTTCACATGAGTTCACTTTCCACTGCCAAAACCTTAGTCTTACAGACCCACCTCGCTGCTGCAGAGGCCAGGAAATAGAATCTGTGCCGGGAAGTCACGTGTACATCTAATGTTTTATTAAAAAAAAAAAAAAGAATAGATTTCAGTGGAAAATTAGCATACCCGGGGGAAATAAACCAAAACAAAAAGTCAAATGGGATTCACCACCCTTTAGCTGAAATACTCTTTTAATGAATAGACTTCAAATAAGCAATGCCTGTAATTTTCCATTAAACAGCTCCTGTGACTGTTTAATTACTCTCCAATCAATATTAAGAAGTCCTGCTTCTATAGCACCTATCAAATAATTTCATCTTTTACCTTGGTTCTTAGGGGTATAAAGAGACTCTGGGTGCAATTTAGTCCTGTGCTTCCATTCCACGGATGCAGAAACTAAGGCTAAAGGTGACACAAGGATGGGGTTGGTGTCCTTGTGTCAGAGATTCCTGGCCTGGAGTCTGGAGGTCAGAATTCTAGTCCGTACTGCAACTTTTTGTTTTCTTGAGTGAGTAATTAGATCCTTATATATGGATTTCAAGGCTTAGACTTAAAATCAAAACTATAAATCCAGGGACTTGCCAAATCTCACACAGCCAGCATCTCCAGCTTTCTATCCGGTAGCTGTTGTTTTCTGCCATAGCATTCTGCAGTCGTGGCAACAGTAGGCCCTTAGCAAATATTTTCTGAATAAATAGATGAATGATGGATGATCAGGGAAGCCAAATATTCTAAGACAGCCCTGGATCATTCTTGTTGTAATCTTGTATGCATGGTGATTGCTAACAGCACTCCCTCGTACCCTCCACAAGTGTTTCAGTTTAGGCACTGAGTAATATATTTCCTATAAAGATAAGAGTTTTCTCTTCACTGTTCAATAAACAACTGCTTAGACTACAACTAAACAGTACTTGTTTCAGGTCAGGTTCAAACCACTGCAGGCCAGATAGAGATCCGTAGGACTGTCCAGCTCTGTCCTAAATTTCTGCCCTGTGCAGTGAGCAGAGACACACACCAAGGTTGTTGTATGACTAATCACTGCTACCCTCCAAATGGCTTTAATTGTTTTAGAACTAAAGTGGAAGCCTCCATACCCCTCAGTAGCTTATGGGGGAAGCGAAGGAACACATTAAAGACACACATGCCACCAAGCCCTGGGTATGTCAGGAAAGAGGCCGCAGTTTAGTGAACAAGGTGACGAATGTATGTGGGTCATAGAATGCTAACTTCTGTCGGTGAATCAGCAAAATTGGATCTGCATACACAGAATTGTGAACGGTGTAGACACTCATGGAGAAACAGTGAGACGTCACCGAAGTCCACCTTGAAGAGTGTTTTGAGTTGAGCTACAGATGACAGGGTGGACACACAGACGAGGAGCTGATGCAGGGGACACTATGCAGGGTAGCATGATGTGCAGCCTGGCTGAGGGGACTAGCAGAGTGTCCAGGGCAGAGGGTGACAGCTGAGAGCAGAGAGAGCCCACCTTGGCTTCAGCCAGAGCAACTGGGGATTCATCCGTGTTTCATACGGCTTTCATTTGGATCCTGGTTTTGCCAATAGAAACATTCTACCATTGGACTGGATAATCTCAGAAGTCTCCTCCCTTCTTTCAAAATTAATCTTGTATCATTTTAATACAAGTAAGCGGAATAAGACCAGGTAGGGTAGGGCGGAGCTTGAAACCTACTCTCACTTAAACAGATGAAAACAAGATAGAATGAATTTCTCCTGGGGGACCAGCAACACATTGGCTGCTGTCTTTCTGTCCATGATTGTTTACTAAAATGCCTTATCCATCCTTTACTGCATTTACGTGCCCTGTGATTCCTGGGTCTCATCCCCATCCAGTGAAACAAGATCGAGCAGGTGCACATCACAGGAGAAACCCTGCCCTTGTACAGAAGTGCACACCATTCATTGTTCCTGCAGTCTGATCTGACAAACTAGGTCATGATCCTGCATGTCTCAGCACTACAAGTTAATTGGAATAAAGCAAAAACAGTCTGAAATACTGAGTAACAGAAAGCCTAGAGTTCATTCTGTAGTAAAGGTCAAGAGGGGCTTGTGTACAGTGGAGCCCTCGTGGTGGGACAGGATGGTTAAACCAGGATGAATCATGCTTTTGCCCAAAGCACTATTCTTCCCAACCCTACTGTAGACACTCAATACAGGTTCTTCTTAGAACAGCTGGGGTTGTAAATCATACAAAAATCAACTCATTTCTAGACTCCAAGTAAGAACGTCTGCAGGCCAGTTCTATCTGTACCTACGTGACTTAATAGGCTGTCGATATTCAGTTCTTAATATATTTTCATTAATTTGTAGATTTAATTTTACACCTTCCTTTTTTTTTTTAGTGTCTTCATTCAGAGCTGGCAATTGACAAAGTTCAATGCTTTTCAAAGAACTTGAAATTTTTCTCTTTTCTCTTTTCATTGTAGATTTTCTTTCTTTTCCTTCCTCCCTCTCTTTCTCCAGCTCTGTCTAACCTTTCTTTCCTTCCTCCCTCCTTCAATCCCTCCCTTTGTTTCTTCCCAGTATTGACCCAGCATTTAATATATGCATGCGCCTGCTAGAAACCAGGGCTGCAGAGTGAATAAATCCATAATTGTTAGTGAAAAAAGACACTAACTTATGATTACTTCTACTTTTGTAAGAAATAGTAGTACACGGTCTGGATTTGAAGATTTAAAAATCACCAAAACTACCCTCTGAGTTGTTGAGAAATATCTAAGTTCGACCCAAAGAACATTTTTTCTAAAGGAGTTTTTAATATGAACTTCAACTCAGCACACTGCTGCTGAAGTCAGGATCTGGAGTTGTGGACAAATAAGCTCCCAGTGGCATCATCACTCATTTGCCCCCCACCCCCCAGCTTCCCTGTCCCCAGCAGTGCCCCGTGGCCAGGGCAACAGAGAGCTTCGATAGACATTGTATGAAACGTTTGACTCAAAATTGCAAATTTGAATTTTTTCACTTCTGGTCCTACAGTGGGGCAGTCTACAAAAGTTTATGTATCTGCTATATTTTTATACATTAGTCAAAGTCAACTTAAAATGTAAGAATAGATTATTAAATTGTCACTTGAAAAAGAGAGAGAGAGAGGAGAGCTATACGATGGAACTTAAAAATCCCACCATGACAGATGGCTCATGCCATTTTGAATTTAGCCTCCCTGAGGAGCAAACCCCCATGGTATTAAAGCCTCTGCCTGCGTGAGAAACACTGTTTCATTATCAGTGGCTCCATCTATGTGACCTCCACTGAAAACAAAGCCACAGAGACTTCCCCTAATTCACGAGTCAAACGACACGGCTGGAAGACTGAACCGACTTGGTGTCACAGGCATTTCCGAGACGTGAATAAAATCATAGCAAAGTAACAAAGCTGCGCCGCTCAATACAAGATTTGCCTCAAGGAATAAAAATAAAATAGGCACATTACTCCTCAAAGACACATATTTTATTTAGTTAAGAGTAGAGTGTTGGAATTTTTGAAGAACTGTTGCTATTTAATAGAGGTGAAAGTTTTAATGTGAACACTGCCTGTGTGAGCGCGTGTGCGTAAAGCTGGCGTGACACATTCTGCTCAAATTAGACTTCTAAATAACTAGTAGCAGCTGTGGTGCTTAGAAATCGGCTGGGTTCAAATGATGATGTCATGCGCTTATATAAGCGCAATAGGTGCACTTATCGGCTGGGGAGTACACAGCCCACGCTTCATACAGAGGCGCTGTGTGTGGGTATCTCCATTCAAACACTCTGGAAATGGCCACCTAAAAATAAATTCTCAACACCTCTAAATTCGCATCCTCATTTCAAAGTATGTAAGGCCATACAGATAGCAGAGATAGGAACAGGCATGTGAAATTATTTCAGAGTAGCATGAGAAATTACCACACAGAATTGGGAATCTTCATTCACTCCATTTGTTCAGTAGCATGTCTATTATATAGATGACTTGGATCCTCAGTCCATGATTTACAAAAAAAGTCCTCAGAAAACAGCCAAGTTTTTAGAATTACATTTTTATTTTTCTAAAGACATGAACAGATGCTAGAAATAAAAATGACTTTGAGGAACAATTACGATTCATTTAATTAATTGTCCTTTCTATGGGTAAGCGCTGGCCAGAGTTTAAAGGCCAGGAACACTTTGCCTAAAATTCAGGAGAAAAGTAATACTATGAGCACAGTGAATTACGTTGCTTTTAGCCAATCCAACTGTAGTAATTAAAGAAAGTAAGGAGATTTAGGAAAAGGAAAAGAAGCCAATTTTTAAATTAAGGATGAGTGTAGAAAGATTCTGCCCTGTTACCAGCAACTGGTCTGAAGTCAGAAGTCATCCAAGATCTAGCATTCCTCTCCATGCTCCTAAACACAGAAAGAGGGCAGTTGGCAGCACACCTGCTTACTCTGATACTGTCCTGTGAAGTGCCAGATTGATTAGAAAAGCATTATTCATTCCTGTAGAAAAGAAAACCCATGCATGCTCTTGATTAAAGAAAAACTCAAATGAATTATTTTTGTTTTGAAACTGGAAATATGGCTTTTAAAAAATGTCTTCCTTTCCAATGCCTTATAAAAAGAGAACAGCTTTTCATTCAGAAAGAGAGAAGACAAGTGTTCATCCGAGGGATCCATACTGTTCACTCTTGCACCCTCGTCTCCGAAACCAGGGAGTCTGGAGCTAACATACTTTCCTTCCCAAATCCCCGGCGCCCTCCTTTCCGCTATTAAGTATTTAAAGGCAAGTGGCTTGAGAGTGAGTCTGTCTCTTCTAATCCTGTGTAGGCTAAATGAAATCCAAGTTCTCAAAATGGCTTGTCATCTTAGAGGAAGAAGGAAGACGTGTTTAAGAGGACACTTGGAGGAAGAAGTGTTTCCAAAAGAAGTTATGGCGACACAATATGGTAAGCAAAAAATGTTTGCTGTGTCCTACGCTCAGCTGGAACATCTCCTGTTTGGAGATATTTCACAAAACGATTTCACAGGCAAATGGTTTAATGCATGGCCAGCCAATTTAGCCTTTATTTTAAATATATTCTTCATGCATATAGATATTTTGAGATTATGCCTTCTGGAATGATTACTGAAACTACATTGAAAAGTCATTATGCAGAAACATGGGTGTACACATAGTTCATAGCTTGGGGGGACTATAAATAGAACCGGCTGAATCTTGTTAAAGAGTTCATGTCCTGGTTATTGAAAAGAACTATTTTGGTAGCATTGATTAGCTATAACACTGCTAATTTGCATTTCACTAAAATAAAGTATGAAAAACAATCACGCTCAATTTCTGGAAAGGAATAATTGATGAAAAATCCACTGAATGAGAAAAAAAAAGAAATGTGATCTAACTGCAGGAAAAGGGCAGGTTTTCTTTTCCCCTTATATCATGCTGCTTTAGTTCTGAGGAAATGTAAAGCTAGTACCTATTATTCTCAGGTTTCTATATCCTAGAGACCAAGGACAATTGGAAAATGTAGGAATATCTCATTAGATTTCAAAAATTTCACTGAGAATTGTTTGGAACAAAGTAATTACTGCCCCAGGAATTGTTCTGGTATTAGGTGACAGTGCCAATTAAATGTGGTTATAACACTAGTCGGTGTCAGGGGGCTAAGAGGAAAAATATGAATTGAAAAGGAGTAAAAGAAAATTTGATGAAATGGCATACTAGTTTTGAAAATTTCCGTGTCCTCATCTTAAGAAATCGTCTTTAAATAGTAATGTACTGAGATCCTTAAGCGACTAAGCAATCCCACATTTCAACATGTCCACTTAATGTCCAGCAGCTTACTATGTTACAATTTTAGAAGATGTCAACAATGCTTTGATAATCTGGTGGACTCCTACACAGCTTTGAGGTATAATTTATGCTGAATATAGACACGGCTAGTTATATGTGTGCATATATACAAAATACACATGCCGCATACCAGACTGTACCCAATGTCAGCAAGGTACAAGGTCCTGACTTCGGTCCTGGCCACCGGCTCCTTTGTTTGGGGCATAACATCCACAATCTTACCCCTGAATGAGCTTGAAAGTTCATGACTTCACGGGTATCTGTGGCTTATTTTTAAATACACTGTTAAAATGTTTATTGCAGGCTGGGGATTTAGCTCAGTGGGTAGAGTGCTTGTGTTGCAAGCACAAGGCCCTGAGTTCAATCCCCAGCACCAAAAAAAAAAAAAATGTTTATTACAGTGAACTATTTGAAAGTCTGAAAGTTATTCACTGATAACAGGTTTCATACTCTTTCAGTATATTATTACTACTTCTAAATAACTACAAGTAGTTAGTGGATATCACAACAAAACATTGAATGTCACAACAAAAATGAGTAATAAAATATTGTATGACAAACTCAAATCCCCTCACACAAAATATTTCTTGCCATCTTATTTTTCATAGGAAAATTAAATACAAATACTTTCATTCAAAACTCATAGAGGCCATTTAGGCTGCTATGTAGGCTGTGGGCACAGGAGTGTTCTATCTGATTTCCATGTGGTCTTTTCCCTGAATATACTGATACAGTCTTCTCTATCTTTCTGTCTCTTTAGCTCCTCACAAAGTGAACGTAAGCACAAAGTGAACGTAACTGAAGTTAATTAATCAACCACAGTCTTACTTCAGATATTTAAATGTATAGACCTCATGGAAAATGAGGCTTGCTTGATGCTTTTAGCCTGATTTAAATATCATACAATATATACCTATATCAAAACCTCGTATGGTATCCCGCAGATATGTACAATTTTTATGTTTTATGTGTCAGTTAAAAATTAACTTCAAATGTTTAAAAGAAAGAGTTGAAGGGAGATTGCTGCACAGTGCTTAATCGGGACCAGCGACTTCACTCGGGGTCCCAGGAAACATTGTGCCCATTGGATGCCAGGGGATGTGGTGGGAAGGGAATCCCCTGAGCAGCAAGAAAGGTGTTTTATAACATACGCCAATGAAATAGTCATTTGCCATCACTTACATAAGTGAACCCAAAAGATAGTATTTTGGGCTTTTATCCAAAAAGTAAGATCTGGTAGGGAATTGCAATAGCTTCAAAACTTGGAGAAATCACTCTGAACACACTTCAGATTAAGCTGTTCCTGTTTGATTCAGAGCTGTCTTATTCATTCTTATTAATGAACATTAATCACTTTCATTATTGTTTCCATGAATTAGAAGGAGGGTAATTGATCATAAAGTGCACAGTGAAGTTGGATGCATGTAGGGAAATGGAATGATTCAAAGAAAATGCTAAGCTTTATTAATGTTACAGCCATATGGACTTGGACAAGGCTCTTTTCTTTAATTAATCAATCAACAAAGTATTCAGTCCATTAGCAAATAATTACAAACAACTATTTTTCGTTCGCCACCATGTTAAACTCAGGGGTCAGCAACACTGCAGTTATTACTGTTCATTCTAAGCCAGCCTTTCTGGCTCCCTGGGGGCCAGTAACCATAGTCCACTGTCGGTATTCATCGGTGGAGTCAAGCACCTGACCCAAGACAGATGAACTAGAGTTTGATCCTAAAATTCTTTAAAATGAGTGAAAGGACAGAGAACAATCAGTGGTGACCTGCAATGACATGAGGCTGGGAAAAGAAGTTCAGTGGTTTGCTTCCCACAAATGAGACTGAAGCCAGAGTCCAGAGATAAGTAGATACCCCAGTGTCCTTCACATAACTCTTCCGTCTAGGAGAGTGCAAATCGTCTTCCTATCCGTGGTACGATTCATCGAAGAATTATGATTAACATTTATGACTGCTTGCTTGAGCTCAACATTTCTGAAGACATTTTGATGACTCAGCAGGGCTAGACACAGTCCAGAAAGATACAGTGTGAAACTCACCCAAAAAAACACTAGGACCTTAGGACAGAGGTACCTGTGACACATTAAAGGCCAAAATTTGGAGTGAATAAATGGGAGATATAGAAGCACTAAGAGCAAGACAATTCTAGGCATACTGAAGAACAGTTTATTGGTTATAAATTGTTTCCATTTCTTTTAGCCTTGACCTGAAGTCGCCAGCAAGTCATCTTCTTGTATGTGCTAATAATCAGTTAACAGTTCTTGAGGAAGGAGTCATCTAAGATACTGGGAATTGGCTTTTCCCTTTTCCTCTCCCCTCTGACGACTTCCAGCAAATACAATGCTTGCTTAGAAGCAAGATTCTTTGGCATTTCGGTATTTAATGTCCAGGAACCAGAAGCTTAATGGAGTGAAATGCAGGGATAGCCTAAGACAGTCTAAATCGTCCGAGAAGCTGAACCTTTAGCGCAGTGGTTGAGGGAGGTGTCGCCACTGCTGAGCCTGAGGGCAGCTTCACAGAGGCCCTGGGGGAGGCTGGGGAGCTGGGAGAATTGCTAAACTCCTCCCAGCCCTCCCTCCTGCCCTTCTGCCGTGCTTAGGCAGAGAAGTTTGGAGAAGGCTGAGGAAGCCTGACACAAGGTGAAGTCAGAACAAGGCAGAGAAGAATGGCTTAGCCTGGGACCAGGGCCGCAACACGAACTGTAAACACAGTCAAACCCAGTCTACCCTCTTCAGGCTCCGGGTGAAGACTCGAATGTACGTTCGGACCCCATCTCCAAATTTACATCACCCAGGGGGTGGGAGGGGGAGAAAGGCATTAGAAGGGAAAGAAGTGTTCACCAGACCAAATTTAAATTCTGAATTTATTACGTTTGAAATAGAGCGTGGCGGAGATATCTTGGGCAGTAAGGATGGCTTTTGTTATCCCAAGGAGCAAATACAGGTACCCATGAGGCAGTGGCGTTCAGCAGAAATTACAGAGGTCCTTTCCACGTGTTCTCGCACATCGTCAGGACAAGCAAGCTGGGAGGGTGCGGTGCTGGACACGGAGCCGGCCAGCGCGGGCCGGCTGACTGCGCCGCGGGCCTGCGCGGTTTCCGAGTGTGGACCCGGCTCCCAGAAGGCAGGAAACGGGACGGAAAACCAGCTTTCTGTTTATGTGATGCAAGTTCTCACCAAGGTGACTCTTGGTGGCCAGACGTGGACGTTCCCTGAAGAAAAAGCAATGTGGAACGTGTGACTTCGGTGAATTTGGACCGTCTGGGTCCTGGCTCCTTCTGCCCGGAGCACACGCTTGATCACGCCCCCGCCCGCCCCTCCGGGACCTTGCGAAGCCCACGCTGGGGCCGCGGGCGCTGCGGGCGGCGCGGAGCAGCCCTCCGGGACGCCGCCTCTCTGCGGTCCGCCCCGGGGCGGAGTCGCTGGGCGTCCGGGAGGGAGACGCCGGCCGGCGCAGCGGGCGCGGCTCCTACCGACGTCCCGGGGCGCCGCGGCAGCCGGCTCACAGCCGCGCGCGTCGGCCTGGCTGCGAGGACGGAGGACCCGGGCGCACCGCGCGGCCAGGAGCTCGCCTCCCCGTAGGCCGGAACGGCACCCTCTGCGCGGCGGGCCGCCCGGTCCGGGACGCGGCCCGAGCTTCGGCAAACGAGAGTCCCTTCCGAGGTATTCTTTGTACTTTTGATGTAGAGAATCTCTTTTTCCAGCGGAGTTACAACCTAGAGGAGCTGAAGAAAGTCCTCCTGCGGAAGGCGGGAAAAGGTTTGTAAAAACTGGAGCAAGAAGGAAGGATCGGTGACGATAGAGCGAGGAGGACCCACAAGTGCCGACAGACTTTCTGGTTTTCTTCCAGCGAGTTTCCACAGCTGACCCTGGCAGTAGCCCTGACCCAGACACGGCGTCAGGCGCGAGGGGTGTGGAAAGTGAGCTCCGGCCACACGAGTGGCAGGACACGGGGACCGCGTGACAGAGCTGAGTGAGCAGGGCAAGGACAGATCCTAAAGGGCCGCAGAGTTCCGTCCATTTGGTGACATAGCAGTGGGATGCCGCACAGGAGCACGAAACCCAAGTGAAATCAGTAGGAACAACAGACAGCACAGGTGGACAGGGTCTCCAGAGAGTGAAACTATCAAGCCCAGACTGTCAGGCAACTATGTTTACTGTGCTTAGATAGGCAAAATCCAACCTCAAGATGTTGGCAAGGAGCGGGAAACTATAAAAACTGCTGTAAGAAGTTTGAAATGGAACAAACTTGGAATTCTAGAATAGAAAAATGAATGAAATCAAGAATTCAGTGAACAGTTTTAGCATATATACATATATATATGAAGAAAAATTAGGAAATCATAAAAAGAACACAAATAGCTATGACAAATGTTAAAAGAAATACCAAAAGGATGAAAAATTAGGACACTGTCAGAAGTTTAAACATTCTCGAGTTTCTGGAGACCTAGGAATACTTGCAGAGGAGAAGGTGGGAGACAGAAACAATATGTGCCAGTATAATTGCCAGGGATCCCCCAAAAAATTGTTGAAATATATCCATTGATTAAAAAAGGGAATCAAAAGCAGAATAGAAGAAAAGTAAGTAAATATACACAGAGGAGCAACAGTTAGGCTGGAATTGATTTTTCAAAACCAGTAATGGAAACAGAATGATATTAAAATGAAAAAAAAATTCTATATGCTAAAATAAATAAGCTTGAGAAATATTTTGAGATTAAAGGTAGAATATATTCTTGAATGTGCAAAAACTGAGATCACCCCACACCAATAATAAATAACGTTCTAAAGAGATCAGAAAGAAAAAGGGCAATCTTGAATTAAAAGAAATACAGAAAGATTTCAAAGGAAGTGAAAATAATAAATGTGTGGGTAAATCTAAGTAATTATCGCTTTATAAATCAACAATAAGGAAGCCTTCAGAGGTTTCTGTGCATTTACATGCACAATTTATTTTTTCTTTTTTCTTTTAGATATACATAGTAACATTCATCATAGGGAATTTGTACCTATACATGATATATCTTGCCTCTCCTTTTTTTCCCATTCCCCTCCCCTCCTTTCAACTCTTCTTCCCCTCCTTAGTTACAAAAGCTCTGATTCCATTTTTCCTTCCATTCTCTTTTTTTTTTCTTGTCCCTCCCTTCCTTTCCCCCTCTCCCCCTTTCCACTTGAACAATTTCTTCATTTTCCCCAATATATATTGTACATTTTGGTCCTTATTTATACTTTCTGTTTCTCACACCAGAGAAACAATACAGTATTTAAACATGTATGTCTGATTTATTTCACTTAAGAGAATGTTCTCGTGGTGCATCCATTTACCTGGAAATGTCTCAAGTTCAGCCTTCTTTATGACAGAGTTGTATTCCATTGTATTAAAAAACACATCTTCTTTATCCATTCATCAGTTGCTGGGCATTCGAGCTATTTCCAAGATTTAGCTATTACAAACTGTGCCACTATAAACATGGGTGTGCATACATCACTGTGGTATAAGGCTTTTAATTCTTTCAGGAAGATACCAAGAAGGGGAATAACTGGGTCAAATGGAAGCTCTAGTTTTCGTTTTTCGAGGAATCTCCTCATTGATTTCCACAGTAGTTGCACCAGTCTGCACTCCCACCAACAGTGGAGAAGGGTTCCTTTCTCCCCACAGCCCTGCCAGCATTTGTTATTGTCTGACTTCTTGATAATAATAATTCTTTCTGGAGCGAGATGGAATCTCAAAGTCATTTTCATTTGCATCTCTTGCATGACCAGTGGTGTTGAATATTATTTCATATATTTATTTGCCATTACTACTTCTTCATTTGCAAAGTGTCCATTCATTTCAGATGCCCACATGCACAATTTAAACTACATGTAACTAAAAAATAAATAAATAAAGTACATGTAACTGTAAGCTTTGAGAAATGTAAAACTATATGGAAATTAAGCCACTTAACTCCTTTAACAACCAGTGGATCAAGCAAGAAATTAAGAAGGGAATTAAAAATTTCTTGAAACAAATGGAAATACAGCTATACAAAAACCAATGAGATATAGCAAAAAGCAGTAGTACAAAAGGTGTCTGGCACTCGAGACCTACATCCACAAAGCAGAAAGATCTCAAACAATTGATCAACTGTACCTCTAAGAATTAGAAAGACAAGATCAAATTAAATATAAAATTAGTAGAAGGAAAGAACAAAGATCAGAGCAGAAATAAATGAAATAGTAAAAAAATCATGAAACAGTGGGTTCTTCGAAAAAAGAGAAAATTGTCTTAGCTCTGCTAAGACAGAAGACTCAAATAATAAGAGATGAAAATAGAAACATTACAACTGATATCACAGAACTACAAAGAATCACTAGAGTATTACAAATAACTGCATGGCAAAAAATATTATAACCAGAAAGAAATGGACAAATTCCTGGACACATACCCATGTTTATAACAGCTAAATCTTGGAAGCAGCCTGTATGGCCATTAACAGATGAATAGATAAATAAAATGCGGTATTTTTACACACAATGGAGCAATACTCTGTCGTAAAGAAGGATAAACCTGATTATCCTAATTCCTTTTCTCATCTCCTCCCAGCTCTTGATCCCCTTCCCATTTGAGAAAGATCTATCTCCTTTTTTGCTATTATCTATTTTTTATTTTGCTCTTCATTTATAATTTGGGTGTCTCATATAAGAGAAACCATGAGATATTTAAGCTTGAATGTCTGATTTATTTCACCTAACATTATTGTCTCGAGATGTATATGTATGTGTGTGTATATATACATATATATCTACTAAAACTAATACATTTAGTAGTTACAGAATACAAGGAGGCGATTATTTTTAATGCCCAAATAGTATTTCCCTATGTATCTGTGCCATGTATTCTTTGGACACTGTGGCACCCATAGCACATCATCTGAAAAATAAATCAAGAAAACAATTCCATTTCCAGTAGCTACAAAAAAGAGACCTAAGGATAGATTTCACCAGAAAGGTGAAAGATCTCTACACTGAAAACTGTAAAACACTGATGAAAAAAACTAAAGAGGATATAAAACATGGAAAGATGCCCCATGTTCATACATTGGAAGAATCAGTATCACTAAAATGCTCATACTGTCCAAAATGATCTACATATTCAGTCCAATCCCTACCAAAAATACCAATGACTTTTTTTGCCGAAGTGGAAAAAACATTCATAAATTTATAAGAGACTACAAAATCCCTGAATAGCCAAAGCAGTCTTCAGTAAAAAGAAGAAAGCAGGAAGCATTGCACTACCTGAATTCAAAATATACCACAAAGCCGTAATAAAGAAAGCATAGTATTGACATCAATACAGACATATGACTAGATTGATGACTAGATTGATGGACTAGAACAGAAAGCATAGAAGGAAACTCACACATCTACAGCCAGCTGATCTTTGCAAGGTGCAAGAACACATATTGGAGAAAAGATGGTCCTTTCAGTAAATGGTGGTAGGAAAAATTGAATATCTACAAGCAGTAGAATGAAACAAGACCTATCTTACACTCTAGAAAAGTCAATTAAAAATGAATCGAAGGCCTAAGTGTACGACCTAAAACTGTGAAACTACTAGAAGAAAACATAGGCCAAACACTTCAAGTGACTGGAATGGGCAATGAATTTCCTTCATTATGATTGTAAAAGCATAAAAAACAAACCTCACACTAGAAAAATTTGATTACAACAATTTGATTACAAAATTTGATTACAAAAATTTGATTACAACTAGAAAGTCGGGTGCAAAGGAACCAGTTGACAGAGTTAAGACCCGGCCTACAGAAAGGAATAAAACATTTGCACACTTTTCACCTGATAAGGGGTTAATATCCAGAATATAAAAGGAACTCAGGAAACTCAATAGCAAAAAAAAAAAAAAAACCAAAAATGATTTGATTAAAAAAATGGACAATAGACCTAAATCGATATTTCTCAAAAGATGACATACATATGGCCAACAGATGTTTCCAAAACGAATCATCGGGAAAAAGCAAACCAAAACCACAATGGGATATCACCTCATTCCAATTAGAATGGCTACTAGCAAAAAGACCAAAAATAACAAGGTTGGTGAGGAAGTAGAGAAAAAGGAACACAACACTGGTAGGAATGTAAATTAGTACAGACATAAAAGAAAACAGAGCGGAGGTTCATCGAAGCATTAAATCTAGAGATGTGCTCATGTGATCCAGCAATTCCACTGGGGTGACATCGGCGCTGCTGGTTATGGCAGCCCTGTCACAAGAGCCGAGAAGTGGAAGCAGCCTCCAAGTCACCGGTGAAGAGTGCGCCAAGAACAGATGGCACAGTTACACAGGAAATACCATTCAACCACGAAAAAGAGCAAAATCGTGTCATTTCTAACAGCACAGATGAGACTGGAAATCGTACAATGAATGGAGCCAGGCTTAGAGTGGCAAGTACTGCCTGAGATCGCTCCTGTGAGGCTCTAAGAAGCTTGATCACAGGGAAGGAAGACCAGGCTGGTGGTTACCAGCAGCGGAGGAGAGAAAGGTGGAGGGAACCTAGAGAAAACCTCAGCGGGTGGCCACTAAGTTAGCGTGAGGGCGGGCCTGGAAGGGTGGCGTGCTCTTGCATAGTAGGGCGATTATAGATAATAGCCATATTAAAATGCTAGAACTAATTTTGAGTGTTTTCATCATAAAAATGACCAATGTTTGATAAGATAATGTGTTTAAGTAGATTGAAACATTACACAATATATACATGTATGAAACCTCACATTAAATTCCATAAATTTGAACAATGTTATGTATTAGAAAAAGTTTGAATGATGATACTGACTACTTTTGCAGGAAAATGGGCAATTACTGCAATGAGACAGGAAGCAGGATTCTCGGCATCTTCTTAATGTCCTACTTCTATGTGGATGATGGTTATACAGTGCTCTTTACTTTTTGATAATTCATCCAATTTTACAATATAATTTTGTGCTTATGTATATGAACGATATATTTAAAATACTTTCATGCACTGAAAATTAATTTAAAATATAGTAATATAGAGTATTGTAAAAGCTTTAGGATATCAAAAAGTTTCTTGATTAAATTATATACAGCACATATACCAAAGGGAAGTTTTGACAGATTTGATATTTTACAAATTAGAAACCTCAAATCATCGAAAGACCATTAATAGAGTAGAAGTGAGTGATAAAATGCATAAAGACATTGGCAACAAGATAATTGAAATGGATGTCGTATTTTAAAATTTATAAATAATTTTTTGTGTGTGTGCGTGTTCTTAATCTTTATGTATTCAACTCAAGTCAGTATTGGGCACAGACTAAATGCTTAGTAAATGTTTATGCATTAAGTTGATTGGTTAATTATATTGTTTCAACTTTTTGCTATCTTGTGACCTTGGTTCAGTCACTTAATTTATTTTATTTTATTTTATTTCTTTTTAAATTTTATTTTTTACCAGAAACATGTATTGGTACATTGTATACATAATGATCATAGTCAACATGGTTATTTTGTACCTGTACATGATGTATCTTGCCTTTCCCCCCTCTTCCCCTCCCCTCCCTTCCATTCACCCACCCCTCTATTTGCAATAAGTTTATTTACACTTTTCCATTTTTTTCCCTTTCATCTTACTTTTCTTTTAACCTTCTTCTTTATCCCCCTTTTCCCTATCTAGTTCTCCTCTCTTTTGAATACTATCTTTTTTTTTTTTACATAATATATATTATACCCCTTTCTCCTTATTTACACTTATGGTTTCTCATGTCAGAGAAACAATTCAATGTGTACTGATACGTGTCTGATTTATTTCACTTAATAGTATGTTCTCCAGGAACATCCATTTGCATACAAATGACTCTAATTTATCCTTCTTTATGGCAGTGTAGTACTCCATTGTGTAGAAAAACCACATTGTCTTTAGCCATTCATCAGTTGTTGGGCATTTAGGTTGTTTCCAAGACTTAGCTATTACAAACTGTGCTGCTATGAACATGGTTGTGCATATATCATTGTGATATGATGATTTTAATTCTGGGAAGATACCAAGCAGAGAAATAGCTGGGTCAAATGGAACCTCTAGTTGTAGTTTTCTGAGGAATCTCCACACTGATTTCCACAGTGATTGGACCAGTCTACATTCCCACCAACAGTGGAGGAGGGTTCCCTTTTCCCCACAGCCCCGTCAGCACTTGTTATTGGTTGATTTCTTGATAATAGCTATTCTTTCTGGAGTGAGATGGTATCTTAGTATTGTTTTGATCTGCATCTCTCGAATGACCAATGATGTTGAACATTTTTTCATATATTTATTTGATATTTTTATTTCTTCATCTGAGAAATGTTTATTCATTTCAGATGCCCATTTTTGGATTGGGTCTTTAAATTTGGGGGGGGTTGTTTTTTTAAGTTCTTTATATATTCTGGATGTTAGACCTTTGTCTGAGGGACAGCTGGCAAAAATTTTCTCCCAGTCTGTGATTTTTCGCCCTACTCTATTAGTAATTTCTTTTGCTGTGCAAAAGCCTCTTAATAGGATGTGGTCCCAAGCATTGATGCTTTGTATTGTTTCCCGTGCAGTCTGAGTTCTGTTCATAAATTTTCTTCCAACCCCTATGTCTTTCAGAGTTCTTCCTATTTTATTCTCCAGGAGATTTAGTGTTTCTGTTTTAATGTTTAGATCTTTGATCCACTTTGATTTTAGCTTAGTACACGGCGAGAGACATGTATCTAGTTTTAGTTTTTGTCATGTGGTAAGCCACATGATCCTTTAAAAATTTCCAGATACTTGGAAAGTAACACATTTCTCTGTAGCTCATTGGTCAAAGACAGGATTGTAAGAGAGAGTAGAATATTTTCTGCATTTAGCGAAAGTGAAAACACAGCGCTTCCAGTGGGCCCCTCTGACCCACCGAGCCAAAGGTGGTGACAGGCCCTGCTCCTGGACGGAAGGGCGAAGCTCCACGGCGCCCTGTCCTTCCTTGTTTCACACAGTCCCCGCGGGCTCGCTTCGCTAGACCAGGGCAAGCACATGTGATGTTCAGACACACGTCGTTCTTTTACTTACTGCTTCGAAATGAAGATATTTTATTTTTTAATTAATGTCTTTTATTGCACCATTCAATTTATCTCTCGCCATTAATGTCCTCTATGTTGGTGTCTGTTTTGAAAATTATCAAAATTTCCAAAAATATTTGTAGATTTGACTATTTCTACTTCAAATTCTACTTATTTTCTTCAGATATTTTGAAGTTCCATTTTGGGTGTACAGATTTACCATTATCATGACAGACTGTGAAATCATTACAAAATGACATTTTTTGTCATCATAGTACTCTTTTCCCTACAATATATATTTTTTCTGATATTACTGTGGCCTTTCCAGTTCGCTTTAAGCTAGTGTTAGGATGACATGTGACTTTCAGACACATATCGTTTCCACCCTTTTACTTCGGTCTTCTGTCATATTTAAAGGGCATATTGTTTATTTGTTATCTTCGTGATCCAGTGGTAATAAACTGGAGGAAACTTGGTCTTATGACCTGCTTCAGAAGAGGATCTGCTGGGTTCATTACATTCCTCTCAGGGGAGCAAAGGTGAGGTGAAGGCAGGAGTGGCCCCCTGCTTTTGTTTGCTTAAATGGCAAGGGTCATACTGTAGGTTAGCATCCATCACCATCCCAAGATGCAGCAGACACTCAGGCACTTCCTTGATGACCAGGATTGGTTCGAGGATGATCACGTGATGCTAACCGAAGGGTGAGGTACCAGGAAATTGCCATTAGGCCAGTTGTGCCCTCCCACTGGACTTGGGGAGACCTCCAAGCTGGGGCCACCACAGACATGAATACACAGAGGGTCAAGATTTGCAAATGGGTCCTTATTGCTCAGGAAACAAGAGTCCACGCAGGAACAGAGGAGCTGGGTCTGGGGACAGAGTTTGAACCCCTTCCTCCAGCGGGGTCTGGGCCCTCTTGTGTCTGGGCTGTCCAGTGGTTTCCAATAAACTCCACAGGTGGGTTTTCTATTACCGGCATCCAAAAGAATCCTAACTGATGCATAATGCCTTACTTAAGAACCTTCCGAGCTTCTCACAACAAAATTATTCTGAATGGAAAGGAAGGAAGTAAATATTAAGAGAAGTATTATGAGACTGGAAAGTGTTAAGCGAAGAGCTAACAGAAATTTGCAACCCAGATCAGTGTGTACATGGCGAGGATCATTCACACTTTCTCAAAGGCCAAATCCCACCCTGGCCAGGAACTGCTGAGTGAATGAGACATGGGGAGAGATTCTTGACCGCCAGCAACAGTCTTCCCACACTGATGGAATGTGGGGCAGTGGCTAAAAATGGAAAATAAACAGAATGCTAATTTGTAAAGTAGCAGCAAACTTGGACATTGATACAGAAAATGTGAAACAAATTATTAAAATGTTGTTTATGGGAGCTTAGAAAAGAAGCTAGTTACCACCTAAAGCCAAACTAACATCATGGAAAATAGATTTGGCCAGAGTAATATTAATTCTTTTGAAGTTTTCTGTGGACAAGACGAAGATGTGAGGACCAGCAGGCGGTATTGGATGGCTGTTACGTGACTGACCTGCCCCGGTTAGCACTGAATAAAACCCCAAGGATGAGCCCCTGTTGTTCAGAAGTCACTAGCACTATTTAGGATTTACATGCCAACCCTTGTCCAGCTAGAATTTTCGTCACAGGCTAGAATTTTAGCGCAAAGCTGCTGGCTTCTCCGGCAGTCCCGGGGGGAAGCGGCACGGCGGCAGATGGAGTCTGGACAGCGGCCCTCCTCACTGAGCTGTGTTCCCGACGGGCGGCCAGGGCGACTCACACACCGGCCCTAGAGACGCTGCACACAGACACAGTCCGCGGGTGCCGCTGTGCCCCGCGCCACCGTGCCGCCCCGCGCCGATGAGAGGGCCAGACTGGGAGCCGGAACTGACTTCCTCGTGTCCCAGAGCCGCAAGTGCCGGAGTCACAGTTCAAACACAGGTTCGGCAACCGTGCTTGTGCTCTTAACTTTGTGTTCCTGTTAAAATGGAGATTAGTCTTCTAAATAGCATAAACGAAAGTAAAATAAAATGTATGCACACAAACCCAAAGGAAGAGTGGCGCATATATATATATATATATATATATATATATATATATATATATATATATGCATTTATATACATATATATATATATATATGCATTTATATACCTATATATATATATGTTTAGGGGAGAAAGTGCTGAAAGAGATGATGTTTTAAAACGACTTAGTGACTTGGGCTGATTTCAAGCTCCACGAAAATCGAGAGACTTTAGCAACTGCCGAGAAATCAGTGCTACTCTGAATTGACCAAACCACATCTGCAACTTTATGTATAATTTTTGGAACCATGGTCTAAGATGCAATTTAATATTCTTGAGCATGTTCAGATTCATTTCACTAAAACTCAGTCATGAGAAGGGAGACATAGAATAGAGAATATAAGCTTAAAGGGGAAATACCTAGGAAGGACACAGGTGCGTTCCTCCAATGTGGGAGAGGCTACTAAGGAAAAAGGGATTAAAGTCCCTCTGCATCGATCAGTATTATGATTACAGGGTACTGATTTCAGCCCCAGAGACCATGCACAGAATCTATTTTAATCTAATTCATTTTACAGAAAGAAAATTAGGCCATAAGAAATAATATTAGATGCTGGCAAAGCTGAGACCAGAACTCCTATCTCAAAACTTGCAGATGAAGTGGGAGATTCCTACTATGGTAGATTAATAAAATGGAAAATAGACAACAGTGTCCATGTCTGCAGCCACCATCTTTGAAATTCCTAGTAAACAAGATTCAGAGTGAAGAGTAACTTATGTAAAATGATTAATGAAAATTATGTTAATTAAGAGAATTTATTCCTAGGTGATTAATCACCAAACTCCATCTTTATTTTCCCATTTTAAGAGAACAGGATCTTTCCAGTGTGTATTAAATAAGGGTTCCTCGCAGTGTTTCCCTTGGACTGGGAGCTGTGGGACTGTCCTCTCTTGGCCATCTCTGGTGAGCTCAAGGGAAGGGTCCAGCAGTACAGGCTCAAGACACTGCCCTCAGTGCTCCTGCGCCGAATGGCAGCTGTCTAGTGGGGAATGCAGCCAGAATTATCACCAGCTGTTTCCCAAGCTGCTTTGGCAGTGATTAGTAGAAGAATAGACTCCCTAGGCATATTCTCGAGTAATGTTACTGGAACTAAAGATCTGTCTCCAGAAACATACACCGTGGAAAGATAAATGAGCCTGGCCTTTACCTTCCCGTGCACAGCCAGGAAGGCTTCTCCAGCCTCCCTCCCGAGTGCTCCTCCTCTAACCCCGTCAGGAGTCCTCAGCAGTCAGCGGTCCTCTGCTCAAAATCTCCGGGAACAGTGATTTCTTTTTATTAACTTAAACCACCTGGAATTGGTTTTGACATAAGATACTGTAAGAGTGGAAAGGAGTCAATTAAAATCAAACCACCTGGATTTTTTTCGCTGTAGCTCCAATTGCTGATACAAAAACTTCCTCTGAATTTCATCAGAGAGAAGTTACTCCAAGTAGTAAGTGGTACATCAGATTGCAAAGTCATTTCCCAAAGTTGGCTCCATGTATATAGCTTGGAAAAAATAGCAGGGTGGGAGCACAGTACTGATGGCCTAGGTTGCTGACTGTGGTCAACTGGAAGAAGAAATTGTGTTTCTTCTAATGTTCTATGTATACGTGTACCTCCACATGCATTACCAACTGTCACATTGTTATTTTTACATAGTTAGGAGATTGCACCCAGCACCATGATTATCAATACATAGATTATCATTGCTGACTATACATTACTTGAACTTACTTGAAAATACAAATCAGCAGCATGGTGGCACACACCTATAACACCAGCACTCTGGGAAGCCAAGGGTTATAATTTTGAGCCAGCTTGTGCAAGTTGGTGACTTAGGGAGACCCTATCTCCAAATAAAATTTAAAAAGCAGGCTCACTGTGAAGACCCTGGGTTCAGTCCCCAGTACTGAAGAAAAGAGAAGAGGAAGGAAGGAAAGAGGAGGGGAGGGGAAGGGAAAAGGAGGGGATGGGAGTGGAGAAACCATGAAAGAAGAGATAATATAAGCTTAAAGGGGAAAATATATAGGATGGACACGGGTACATTCTTCAAAAGTGGGAAAGGCTTTGGAAGGAGAGAGAAGAGGAGGGTTAAGGAAAGGAAGGGAGGTGAGAGGAGGGGGGAGGGGAGGGGAGGAGGAAAATACAAGTTGTCTCTTACAACAAAGACCACTTGGAAATAAAAGCGAGTGTAGTGGAAGTTCATATAGAAAAGAAGTGCATAAGGTTAAATGCAAATGCTGTACCGAAAGCTTATTAAGAAATCAGAGCTAAGCAAAATGTTAGCAACTCTTGAATTATTTTCCTTTGAGGATTTTTCCAAAAGTACTCAAGATCTCTCACATGTTTTAGTGCATGACTGTTTTCTTGCCAAATCTAACTTGAGATATTATATTCTAAATATACATGTCACATAATCATGAATACCCTTTCCTTACTCACATGAGGTCTGGCCAAACATTTTCCTGGGCGTTGTTGTAAGAATGTACTAGGGTACTACAATGCTGACCAGAAAATCAGTCAGCTAACTACCATGTAAGAATATGAAAAGACTTATCTGATCAATATTAGCAGGTTTTATGAGATCGTCTCTGTGACAGACATTATTGGACATCTGTCTTTCAAATACTGGCAGAAGAAAGAAAAAAGTTGATTTGGCAAAGTTCATTTACCTCTTTATTTTATCTAATGAGGAAGAGGAAATTTAAACATGCAAAAATAAAAAGGAAAACTACATTCATATGCACTAGAAACACATTCTGCTTTCGTTAAACAAAGGTTCTTGCTGTCCTTGTGTTCGTTTATTTAAGAGCAATGCTGACATCCCGCATCCGAGCACCTTCACTTCTTTCACTTGCTCGTTGCCCCAGCGAGGCTCACCTTCCCCTTGATGTGGGATGCCTCTTTGCCTGGTTTCCAGTAGAGGCAGGAAAAAATTTAATCTAATTATATACAGTGTTAGCTGCAAGTTTTTGCAGTTAGAATTTACCAGGTTGAGGAAATTCCATGCTATTCTTAGTTACTTGAGTTTTTTCATCATGAATGGATACTGAATTCTGTCAAAAAATTGTTATGCATCAATTGAAATGATCTTCTCTCTTCTTTTTTCTACCAATATAGTGAATTGTGTTGATTGATTTTAACTGTTAGTCCAGCCTTGTATGTCTGGTGTAAACTCTACCTGGTCAAGATGTATTATTATGTTTATATATTGTTAGATTTGATTTAATAGTCTCCATCTGTGTTCACAAGGGTTTTTCCTTTACATTTTGCTTTTAAACTTAAAATGCACGTCTCTGCTTTGGGCACCAGGCTAATGCTAGCCTTGCACAACAAGTTGAGTAGTGTTTCCCCTTTGTGCCGCTCACATAGTGCTGCCTGGTGGAGCACACGGACTGTGGAGCTAACACCAGCACAGTTCAGCTGGGTCTTGTGCTTGCGGTATGAGAAGCTGAAGTCCAGGTGTCAGCCAACTGTCAGCCCCCTTCTCCTGCTCCTTGATTCGCTTCCTCTTGCCGTGTTCTTCGTGTTTTCTTCCTTAGCCTTCTCTTGCTTCCTTCGGCACTCTCACCGTTTATAAACTCTTGCTAACTGGAGTGCTGTACCGAAACAGAGCTCTGGCTCGGGGTGACCCATGGGCAGTAGTGTGCGAGCCCTGACCAGGACTGACTTTGTTCCCCAGCTGTAGCTCTGTCCAGCTTGGGCCTCTACACCATGCGCATGTGTGAGAAAAGCTTCCCCTTTTGGCCACAGCAGCACAATCGATGCCCAGCCACACATGGATCGTCACAGCCACTTTCCCAACACCAGGACACAACACCCAACACCCACAACTTAAAGGACGAGGTTTATTTTGGCTCGTGGTTTCAGGGCCATGGTTGGTTGGCTCCAAGGAGGATCAGGATGGCAAAGGGGTCTGGCAGAGAAAAAGGAGATCAATCCACAACAGCCAAGAAGCAGACAGAGAAGGAGGAGGCGGGACAGGAACACAGATCCTAACGGCACCTCCTGTCGTGAGCTCCTCCATGGATGAATCCACGAGGAGTACAGTGCTGTGTGATCCAGTCGCCTTCCTCACGCAGGAAGCTTTGGGGACGTTTTTATCTACCTCGCCAGCACAGAGCCTGTGTACCCGGCCCTCCTGGGGAGGATGGGTCCTGTCTGTCTTTTCGTGGCAGCTTTACATGCATGTATCAGTGGCTGTTCAGCTTGAGCCTACATCCCAGGTCTCAGTGTCACTCTGTGCAGGTCTCTCCTCTCCAGCACTCTGTCCACGATGGTCACACCCAGCCTTCCCCTCAGTTTACAGGAACCTTGGGACTTCAGTGTCCCCTTCCCTGGGTGGCAGCTCTACTCCTGCCCTGTGGTGAGCTACAACACCTGCAGCTACCCCTGTGTCCTCAGATTCACTGTCCAAAGCGCCTGCTTTCCAATATAGAAGTTTAGTTTTCTTTTATATATTATACCTGGGTTTTTTTTCACTTAAGACAGCAGTAAAAACCATGTCCCTATTAGTCCTTCCTCAAAGATGAACAGTCTTTAACAAACTGAGCAGGGTTCTGATAAGAAAGCCAAATTGTACAGATAGGGCTAAGAAGAAACAGAAAACATGTCCTGGTGGCTCCTTTGACTTAAAACTTTATTCTAGAAATACAGATTCTTAAAAATTATTCTTTAATCCATAGATTTATAGAATAAATCTCATGTAATTTCCCTTCCTATATTTTGAGTCATGCCTCACAAGCTTTTATAAAAATTAATTGCCCCTTAATATAAAACATAATATTTTTGGTATATCCAGCATGCTAGAAGTACAGGAATTTAAAAATTATATCATCCTTAAAATTCTAGTAGTTTTCGGAAACTGCTGAATTACACAATGTGTTAACTTTAAAATAATATACCAATGTATGTCAAGTCTAGAGCTAATTGTGGTGTGTCAAGTAGTATTATGAGAAAGTGTACATAATTGTGAGTGTGTCAAAGTCAGCTATCAAATGGTAATGACTGTACTCATTTTCCTAAGAAAATATTAGTTTTAATAATCATCTTTCCTCTACATTTAAATGAGAAGTGGATATAACAAAGGTCTTTGAGTACATTAACATTTACAAGAAGCTTAGATGTCCAGCTTTTAATGTTGAACAAGTTTTTAAAGTAATAAGTTGCAAGAAACTTTTACTAGCGAATTATTTACATTATATTGGACAATGAATGAAGTAATTAAATAGTTGCTCTCATTTTAATTCCATATTTTTCCAAATTTAAATTCTTACTTTGATAAACTCAAGATGATTTTGGTTTAAAATCTGCTTTTATTGGATTGATAGGTAAGTAGACATTAACCTATAATCTTCCTTCAATAGAACCAAGACTCAGAACAGTGTTTCCAAGAGCAATGAAAAAGTACAGAGATTCTCTGATCTTTTCTAAAACCTGTGCAGCTGAAAATCAGGCAAACGTATTTCAGGACTTTTCGCTAATGCTGAAGCGTATGGGAGTGAAACAGGAAAGTTGGCCATATAAATGCTGAAAAAGTCTTTCTTCTGCTATCACAGCGTAACCAGGTTAGGAAAGAAGCCCAGTCCTTTCTGGTAGGGTGGGGCTTTCCATGAAAATGGGCTAATATTTTTTTTTAAGATAAACCTGAAAAAAACTCAACAAGTAATTTCGAAAGTATGGAAGAGAAGGCACTGCAACATCGGGAAACATTAGGTATTATCCTAACTCGCAATCGTTTAGGCCTTAAAAAATCAATATGACTGTAACTGAAGTTTTAGGCTCAGTAAAATTTTTTTATATTTGCCTTTCAGGAATAGAACTGTTTAGGCTTTTTCACTATTAAAAAGGCTTTCACGTCTGTCGTAACTGGCCTATTGTAAGAGCGCTATCACTTGGCGAACTCCCAGTCGCTGTTGAGTTCTTCCAAACACATGAATCCCGTCTCGCCCAGACCTCATTTCTAACCTGTGAACACACCCGGCACACTTCCTGTCCAGCAGTGTCAGATCAGGGGTGAGTAGTGCACACCAGGAAAGTATTGACTCAGTCTTGAGTCCATGGATTCAGTGGGAAGCAAGTCGAATTTTCTATGGAAACATATGCTCAATACCCATTCACAACATGCACCCTGGGGCCTAAATATGTTTTCTGCCTGATTACAAGCAAAAGAAGCATTAAATATTGATGCTAATGGAGTATTTGAGAATAACTTTTACCACAATGTTTTGCATTTTTCTCATATAACTCACTATCTAATGAATATTACATATGTTTTAATTCACCTGGCATATTGGACACCTGTGCATTATTTCAATGCTCTTGGGCTTGACCTTCTCATCTTGGCCACTCTGATGATGAGCTCTGTATCTGCTTTAACTTCTTTTACTCCCATCTTTCCTGCGACCCTGTGATACTCAACTGTGATTGTCAAGTTGACTGGGTTTAGGCGTGCCTAGTGGATTAGTAAGGCACACTTCTGGGTATGTCAGGGTAGCTCATGGCGATGTACCTTGGGCATTGTATTGGTCCATGACCCTGTCCTCTCTGGCACTGTTCCCCTGCTCTGCTTGTTAGCCACCTTGAATCAAATAGATTTGCTCTGCCAGGCCCTTTTCACATAATATTCCTGCTTTAGAGCCATCTGATCATGGACTGAAGCCTCTCAAGCCATGAGCCAAATTAAACCTCTCCTTCTGCAGTTTTCAGTTGCTGGATATTTTGTACCAACCACAGTAAAGCTGACCAATACACAGCCTAAAAGCAGCTGATCATTGGGGCATGCATGGGAGCTTTTGAGGACCACTGTAACTTGGAAGGCCATGGAACACCCTTTGACCAGTCAAGGAGGTGAACCACTGTAGAAATGTATCTTCTTTTCTTCCCTGAAGATGGAGGCTTTTGAGATGCACTGCAAAAGGCTTCAAGTTAGTATTTAATCAGTTAAACTGTGAGTAACTGCAGTACCTTCATAACTGGCCTGAGGCAGGAGACATAGGAGCAGACATCAAATCTGTAAACATCCAATAGGTGCCATAAGTCCCAATATTACATGGGCTCCTAAAGAAATAGTTTTGCCTCCTAAATTGGATTTTGGGGTTTTTCCCCCTCCAGGATTGTCAAAATAGATGCCTCCTGATTAGAAAAATAAGAGAAATGATGAGAACAATACAAATGGTGAAGGAGGAGAAGGAAGAGGAGAAGAGATGGCAGCAGCGGCACGAGCAACACCTCCTCCACCGCCAGCACTTGGGGAGCAGGGAGTGGAAGCCCCTCTAGGGGGAGCTGAGTACCTCTTCACACTGACTGCCGCCTGAAGTTGCACCCCATTTTCCCTAAAATAACAACATTACTCTTACTAATACTCGTTTTTGAAGGAGCTCAGTTTCAGATGGGCTTCTTTGCAAACTGTCCCTAGTCCCACTGAACGATAAGGGCTGAGTGCAAGAAGTAGTAATTGAAGGCTGGTGGAGCACAACCAGAGACTCCATCAGCATGTGGCGCCCAGATCCTGTTCACAGAGACAGCACAGAAGAGGTCGGAACTCTACTCATGAAGCAGCTCGATTCTTTTAGGCTGAAGGAAAGCTTTTGAAGTCCTTTGCATCTTTTCTCCCAGGTTCTCTGTCATGGGCTGAATGGTTGCAGGCCTTCAAAAAGACAGGCATGTTAACATGAGACCCTCAGGGACCATCCTCTAGGGACTATTGTCCTTATGACAGGAGGGAGAGACACTGGGGGTGTGGCTCCCAAATCCTCAACAAGAACCGCAGCAGCTGCAAACCAATGAGCAAGGCCTCCGGAGGAACCAGGCCGGCTGACAGTGTGACCGTGGACGTGGCGCCTGCAGAACTATGAGAAAATAGTCTCTGTTGAGGGAGCCACCTGGCCGTGGTGTTGGCCGGCAGCCCCGCTGTCCTGCCCACTAGGGAGAAGCCCCCTGTGTCTCAGGAAGGGGGCAGGCCCTGCCCCGCCTGCAGGCTTCACATATGAGGTTCACCATGGCAGATAAACCCTCCCTTTGCTGGTCACCTCTGCAGATCCCATGAAACGGGGAAATCCCACACCACTGAAAGAATGACACTTTTATAGGCCTTCTAAGGAGGAGATCCAATAGCACTTATTAACAGCAGTAAAATAATCCTTCACACAGCGCAACTGTACTTCGTGAAATTTATCCTAAGGGAAGTATCAAAGATTTGTGCAAAGATTAAGCCGTGTAGGTACTCATCAAAATATTGTTTGCAGAAACGCAAAGCCAGAAGTAACTTAAATGACCAACAGAGGATGAAGTGGTATAATCATTAAAATGCTATTGCTGACAAATGTTAGTGAATAAAATATGCTAACTTAATGAAATATTCAACATTAGGCAAAACAGCATTAGGCAAAATGTAAGATAATTTGACTTGCTATTAATAGAGTTTATCAATTAATAATTTGGCTTTCTATTCACATAGAAATAGGTCTGGAAAATATATATCAAATGATCTCCCACTCATACGTGTAGTATATATACATATTTCTGAAAAGGAACCACCACTAAAGTTATCAGCAAAGGTTACGATTGCTTTGTTGGCTTTGTTGCAATATTGCAGTTTTTTTACATTACACATTTATTGCTTCTTCAAACAGTAGTTTTCCTTTCCAAAAAATATACAGAGGTTGCCCATCTTTCAAGTCCACCTTTATGTACTAAATCTTTTTGTCTTTGTTCTGCAATATTGGAGATCCAGTCCAAGGCCTTGCACATGCTAGGCAAGAACTCTTCCACTTAATTACTTCCCAGGCCTTTTTAATTTTTCATTAATATATTTTTAAATAAAAATTATTTAAAGTCTATTATACATCAGATACTCTTCTAGGTACTTGGGCTATATCGTGAGGTAAACAACGACACCACCATAAATAAAGTTTATATTCTAACAAGGGAAAAATAATAACAAACATAATGAATGATTATATAATGCATCAAAAGTGATAGATGCCACAGACAAAACAAAAAGCCAAACGGAGTAGAGAGAATTGGAAATGCCAGGATTTGAGCACAGGCCATGTGATTAAATACCGGCTCAGAGCAATTGTCACGGAGAAGATATGAAATAAAGGCAGATACCTGAAGAAGGGGTGTCCCAAGCAGACAGCATCAGGAGGATGTCATGGTTAGAGCAGAGACATCGGGGCAAGTCACAGGAGACGAGGGCGTGGAGCTGGCAGAGGCGGAAGGCGAGGCTGGCCAGCGTAGACCACTGCAGTCGCTGGTTCAACATTCCAAGGCAGTCTGGCTGCTGTGATGAGACCAGGTCGCAGGGCCAGAGCAGGAGTAGAAAGCCTATGACGAGCACGGCATTCTGGGAGGGAGGTGATCATGGCGCAGCCTGGGGACAGAAGCAGAATTAGTAAAAGCGGGAAAGAATTGGTTAGATTCTGAATTATTTTCAATCATAGAGAACATTTGAAAAAAAATTGACAGTGACTACCCACATATCCACCACTAGGCTTTGAAATTAAAATTTGATACACTTGCCCTATTCCATTTTTATCCCTGTATCCATGCTTCTGTCCATCTGGCAATCCATATTATTTTTGTGTTTTCAAAGTACATTTCCCTACAAATATTTCTGCGTACATATCAGTGAGTTCAGTACTTTTTATAGTGTCTCATCTTTTAATGTTAAATTTATCCAGAATGAAATATACAACTCTGAAATGTACCACTTGACAGACCCTGACGCACGCATATCTTTGTGCAGCCAACTCCACGCAAGAATATTACTGTCACCCCAGAGAGTCCCCTCATATGTTTAACAAGCATTTCCCCCTCTATGCCTAAAGCAGCCATCATTTTGATATTTTTGCTAAGTATTAGCTTTACATGTGTTAGAATTTCATATAAATGAAATAAATAGCATGTACTATTTTTAGTAAGAACTCAGGAGAATTTTTGAGATTTATCTATATATTACTTAGTTCTTCCTTTTTGGTGTTGAATAATAACCCAATAATATTGTATAAATATACTAGAATTCATTCATATCTTTGTCATCAATGGAAAACTGAGCAGTTAACAAATTGGGGATATTATGGATAATGCTTTGTGAATACTTTCTACAGGTGTTTTAATAGATTTATTTTGTCGGTGCTCTTTGGAAAATAGATGCTATCAGGGCTGCTAGCTCAGGACATGTTTGGTTTTATGAGAAACTGACAGATTATTTCCTAAATTGTTCCTACCACTTTGCATTCCTGCTAACAACAAGCAAGATTTCCATTTGCCCTAAAGCCTAGCCCGTATTTGGTGGTGTGACTTTTTGATTTTAGTCATTCTAACCGATGCAGAATGATGTCTCAGCTTGCTTCCCTTTTAGTTTTTGAGGTTCTTTCACTTTCTTAAGCCTTCCTAAAGTACAGCAAGTCACAGTCTGTCATTCTTTGTAGCTGCATCATTAGAATTTAATGAATGCACCTCATCTGACCACCTCTCTCACCTGCCTCATATCGTTTAATTTTGTCTTATAATAATTTCTCTCTCTAGTAAGGTTATATGCGCCTAAAGAATGAGGTGGTTCTTCTTCTTCTGTGTGCCCAGTAATAACGTAACATTGGGTTCAGAGTAGACATTACTCTACTCTGAACGAGGCAAAATTAAAAATCAATCTTGGGATAAACAAACTGTGGCAAATCCAACCGGTGGAATGCTGCTCAGCGCAGAAAGGAGCGCTGCAGCAAGCCGCACACAGACATGGATGAGTCTTGAGTGAACATTGCTCTGTGAAGGAAGCCAGTCTGAAACATCTGCACACTCTGTCATTCCATTTATACAACAGTGTAGAAAGACCAAAATTACAGCGACTCTGAGCAGATCCTTGACTTTTGGGCCAGATGAGGGGAAGAGGTAGGAGGGTTGAAATGGGAAAGCACGGGCACTTTTCAGGGTTGTAAGGGTATATGTATGAAATACTGTGCTGGATTCATGACACTATGCACTTGCCAAAAGCCATAGTGTTTTACAACCTTAATGAATGCAAATTTTAAAAAAAATTTAGGAAATCAGAGTAACCCAGAAATGGATCTAGATTCATTCTTCTGCACATAGATAACCAGTTTTCTCAGCACCATTTGTTAAAGAGGCTGTTCTTTCTCCTGCATTATTATTGGCCCTTTTTTCAAAAACCAGACGGCCGACTGTGCCTAGGATGTTACTGCATCCTCCACTCTAACTCACTGGTCAACACGTCTGCTTTCGTGCCAGCATCATGCTGTTTTGACTTTGGTACCTTCACGGAGCAACTTGAAGTCTGGGATTGTGGTGCCTCCTGCCTTGCTTTTGTTGGTCAGAACTCCTTTGGCTATTCTGGGTTTATTTTGGCTGCATATAAACTTTAGAATTGTTTTATCTCATTTTTTGAAAAAAGTTGATCATATTTTGATTGGAATTGCATTAAATTAATTTATCTTTTTTGGTAATATGACCATTTTGACAATAATGGTTCTGTTTACCCAAGAATAGATGTCTTTACAGTTTCTTTTAGCCAGTTTTTATTTTTAATCTTTGCTTTTTACAATTTTATTTTTTTATTAGTACATGTTTGCTGTACGTAATGATTATATTAATCATGTAGAGCTGTACATAACACATCTTAATTATTTTTATGTTCCCTTCCCCTTACCTGCCCCCTCCTCCCATCTCTTAGTCTCTCCCCATTTACAAAAGACCAATCTCCCTGTTTTCATTTTCTGATGTCCTCTTCAATCACTTTTTTCAGAGTATTATAGTTTTCATTACAGAGGTCTTTTGGTTCCTTGGTTAGGTTAATTCCTGGGTATTTAATGTTTATGAAGCTGTTATAAATGCGATTGTGGAAAAATTAACTTTGGGCATGACTAGGATCTGCAAAACCAAGATAAAGGGCACCACATGTGAACTCTGTTCACCTTAATCCAGTTGTTGCTCACAGAGGATATGGGTTAATAACTCTTAAGTACTGCAGTGGGTAATGAGTGTCGACACCAGGCTTCTCACTGTTGGAATAGGAAATTACAGACAACCAAGTGTGTGTGCAGGGGGAGCACTAGAATGACCCCTGTTGTAAAAGGTTAGTTGTAGATATCAACAGGGACTCCTGCTTCACTCCATACAGACATGCACAAACAGAAATATTTACACATTTGTGCACATACACCCTTTTTCTATTTATTATTGAATAGTACACTTATTCACTTGTACGTGTTTATATTTAATAAACTCATAAAATACTTTGTTAAATCTGTTTTTGCATATTTCTGGTCTTCAGGATTTCCACAGAATTACATCATAATCTACTTTTCAGAAATGTGATTGCTAACTTTGAGGAAAAATGTTTTTCATGGTTATTAATATCTCCTTAGCTATTTTTGCAGCATTCCATTTTAAAAAAGATGAACATTGCCTCTCTACTGAGAAATGAGGATAGACTTATTTTCAGGGAAAATAACACCAACTTATGAGTCGGAATAGACAAGGATATTGTTCCTTACTTTCTTAAGAGGATATGAAATTCTAAATGTTCAATATGATAAAATTTCTGAAAAATTGCATCTAGTATAATCAAAGTACCACATCAGATGCAAATCTAATTTCCAGTGACCAAAGTGAAAGGCACGTAATATGTGGTTAATGAAGAGTTATGAGAACATAATGGTTTCTTATATGTTTCCAATGATTTCTTGTAATTTAATACCGTACTACTTTATTTGGCCATTCTTGTCTAGTATAGTCACATAATGACTGGCAGGATTTTGATTATCTTTTCAGGAAAGCTATCTATATATAAAAGAATCAGTTGTTCACATTTAAAACAGATTCTTTACCACACTTCTGAGAAGCATATTTATGAATAAAGCCACTAATGGAAAACAGTATGGATTATTTGTGGAAAAACCATCCATGCTACTTGTATGTATATTTCTGCCATGGTAAGCAAGCGAATAAGTCCGCAGTGTTTCCTCTTCTCGAAGTGGTGAGTTAAAATGAATTTCAATAGCCAATACAGAGGAAGAAAGGGGGCTCCTATCACATAAACACGTGACCTTTGCCTCGGGGCTTTGCCATCAGCAAACATGTCATTTTGAAACAGCTCTGTTTCCCTGGCTTGTCATCAATAGATGTCCAAGAAACAGATCCAGTTGCTCTTGTTCTCTGTTTATCGCTCACAGTCCCTTTGGCCCAACCCTTAACTGAGGAGCGGGTGCACTGTTTAGTCTCCCGCTGTGATGAGACTCAAGATCTCCAGCCCCAGGCAAGTCTTCCCCAGCTCACTCTGTTTGGCCCACTGGTGAAATTACAGTCTGTGGTTTCAAAAACATCTCTGAATGTTCATCTTTATTCAAATATATATAATCTCCAGCCAGAGAAAATTGAGGAAAGTGCATTACACAGAAACTTCTCTGCATTTTCACAAAGCAAAAAAATGTTTGCAATTTCGTGTTTTCTCTAACTGAATTGTATCTGACTAGTTACCTAATATTGATATCCCAGTTTTCTGACCAAAAAACAAGGAAATTTTGATTTAGAATAATTTTATATGTGAGGAAAATGCATACCAGATTAATAACTTGAATGATTCTACCCCAACTGAAGACATACAGCGAAGAGGATCGAGACTTGAAATTACACTGTCAGTCAAAAAATGTTTTAATGTCACTTCCCATAATTTTGGTTACAAATAACATATGGTTTAAGATCCTTCACCAAAACCTTTATGCTTAGATTCAAAAGAATACCAGAATTTTGTTCTCTTCCCCACTAGTCATTAGAATTCCTTCTTTAGACCCCCATATCTTCAAGTACACCAAAATCACCCTTTACTGTAAAATTAAAATGCTCATCTTTTTTTTGTCTCTCAAAGAGATGTGGAAAACAAAAACCTATTAAAAATAACAAGAGTAAGAGTTTTTTGGTTCTTTTTTGAAGAATTAAGTAACTACCATTTATGGAATTAACAGAAGAACTTTTAATTTTCTTTAATAGAATTTGAATTTGTATATCACAGTAACATCTCTGTCAGCTTTAGTGTCACTAGGAGCAAAACATCCCTCTAATTCAGTGATTTCTTCTGAAGAGTGGGACGAGGTGAACATTTCCACTGCCCCGGTGCAGAAGTTGTCCTTTCACAGAAACTTTGTGCTGCCAACTCTCGGCCTCTCAGACAGCACAGCACCCTCCTCTCCCATGCAGCCACCTCCTCCTGTGTCCAAGCGGCGCTCCCCAGCACACGAGTCTTCGCATCTTCTTTGTAGCTTATGGAGAGGCAAAGCATAGAGCAACATAATCCAGGCTTTAAGAGGTATCTTAAAAGAGGAATTGGTTTGGTTTTGTTGATATCATTTTTTTTCCCATATTTAGAGGCCCACGGAATCTGCAGGTGTGTGCACGTGCATGTGCCTGTGTGTGTGTGTTTGTGTGGATCAGAAATGCCTGTCAGTGTCCCCCTGGAGGGGCACTAGGTAGACAGCTATCTCTGTGGCCTCACTCCATTTCCGGGGGACAAGGCTCCTCTGGGCAGATGGGTAGAGTGGAGTTCTTCCCAGCGCTGTTCTACTGGTCTACTCTGTCTGCCATGAGCCCTTTCTTCTATCACTCACATTTTCGTAGCTATGGGATATAACACTCAAAAGATTTCTCCTCATGTTCCACACTGATGGTTTATAATACATGCAAGCCACTGATAAGCTCTAATTCAGTGATACTGATATCTTCAGGTATAAAAAGATGCTTCAGTTTAGTGATTAGTAAATGTTCTTTCATATTTAAGGAGTGCTGAGTGAAATGCTTTGTATATTTATTGTAATAAATACCTCAGAGGCCCAGGCCTTGGGGAGGACCAACAGGTGCTGTGAGCAATTTGTTAATCCCTCCTCTGGCATTCTGGGTGTTGAGGGTCTAACTACTACAAGTACCAAATCTCACTTATTGAAGATCAGGCAGTTTTCATGTATTGATTCAGGGACTCCATTTCTTCCTCTTCCTTAGTGCTGCTATCATTTCGGTTTAGAGTCTCATAGTCCTCTGCTGAATCTTCACCTCCAACCAGGATGGAGAGAGAGAGTAGATGGTCTGTGGGAGATGTTTAGGGACCAAGCCTGCGAGTGAAGTCTCTATCACTTCCGCCCACATTCAGCCGGTCAGAACCCAGACCTACATCCTCACCTACTTACAAGGGAGGCTGGGAGGTGTTGTCCAACTGTACACCAAAAAGAAAGGGAAACAGAAACACTAGATTGTTGCTAATAAGGCACTCTGCTGGTATCTATAAACTATATATATTTCTGGTCCTGAATAACTTTTTATATTTTGCTTTCATATAATAGAATCTTCACATTGCACATTGAACTTGAAGTGAAATAAATCAGACACACAAGCTTAAATAGTGCATGGTTTCTCTTATATGAGAAACGCAAATTATAAATAGAGAAAAATAAAAGACAGATAATAGGAGATGATCTTTCTCAAAAGGAGAGAGAATCAAGAGATGGAAGGAGGGGGAGGGGGAAAGGAAAGGGACGTAAAAGGAACTCAGGTGTGTTATGTACATGTACCAACTCCGTACAAGGAGTGTAAACATTATGCAATGTAAACATGTACTAATTTTAAAAATTTAAAGAGAAAAATGTACATTAAAAAGCCCTCTTACCTAACACACATTTTCAACTTGTAATTAAGTTTGAGGGTTCTTTTTAAAATTCATTTCCAAAAGACGATGAATGTTCCTTATGTGCAAGTGTGCAAGTAGGGTGTTTCTGGAAGAGAGTGAACTTACTGATCATTTTCTCTCACGAGTCCCTTTCTGACATCTTTGTAAGAGAGTCAGTTTTCCAGCCTCCTCCCCAGACTAGTGGTTCAGTGGCTCAGGACTCTCTCTGTTCTCTCGGGACCATCCCCTCAGCTTCCACCTATTATTGGTGGCACTTTCCTGGTTCTTGTGTTACAACGATGGCTTTCTGGAGTGATGCTAATGCCTTGACCTGTTTCTTGTAGCGTCAGGAGTCTAAGCCACATGGTTTCTGTGCCTTGTTTCCTAGGACTTAGCTTGGTTAGCTAGAACTGGGAAAAGGAGAGCTGGCTGGGGAAGGCAAACGGTGGCTAAAAACAGATTTCCTGGTTCTGTCGTAGTCAATAGCTTGCTATCATCAGGCAGGAGACAATTACATGAAGTTGATTGGAGTTAGTCTCTTCATGCTCTGTACTCTAATAGGGCAAAGCTAACACTCCTATGCTCACATTTATCACTTTGAATATCTGCAGTTAACTTCCTGAGTAGGCCCAAGTTCCTGGTGGTCAGTTCATCCCGGCAACTCCTAAATGAACAGACCCTGACAGCCTCTACAACTTCTTACTTGTAGAAAACATTTCTCTGTGATGTTTGTAACATGCACGTCTCCTTTCAAATTATGATTATATAACCCACCTTCACGCTTTTCTTAGAGGAATTGAGTCTATTCAACTTTCACAGAAGGTGACCTTCCAAGCAAGATGATGGCAGTTGCAGAAAAGAAAAGGGGAAAAAAAAAACCCAAAACATTCAATTCGTAAAATGATACTTGGCAAGTTTGTGTGTGAAGAAAAAAATGTATCTGGACATGTATCTGAGACAGCCCTACAGAGGAGGCTCTCAGACTCATACAGGGCTCTGGGGGCCCACAAAAACCGAGGTCCGGCCTTCTTGCTTGGGGATCAGTGGCTGATGCTATTCACATTGTCGGGGCCGATGGAAATGGCGAAAGATGGCTTCAGATAATTTCAATAGTTGAAATGAGGACTCCTGCTCTTTCCAAGTATAGTAATATCTAACACCTCTTTTGCACTTCGTGGCTACAAAAGTTGCCAAGGGAGATTTTTTCGGTGGCATTATATCATGCTGTCTGCGCTGCAGAGAACTGGAATCATCGGTCTGATTCATCTCATGCCAGTTGCTGATGCTACAATCCCACAGAAAATGACTAAAATTTAACACATTTCTACACAAAGATTTACCACTGAGCAACATTCATCATCTCTTCAATGCATATTTTTTAAGTCCTTTACAGAAAACAGTCCTCAGTGTCTCACAATAAAGGCCAGAAAGAGAGTATTCTTTGCAATGTCCAAGTTTGTGCAATTTTTGGCTCGCAGGGAAGACGAAGACATTACACTGAGAGGGAGAAAATGAGGTGTAGCATTTTCATTTCATCACAAGCTAAATAGAAGAGGCTGTTTCCATTGGAAACTGTGACAAATGTTAACCTGAATTTCCTGTGTTACTTTTAAGTTGCTTGGAATTGGCTTTATATGCATACATATCTGAGGTGTAGACTATATTAGGCACAAATTATGAAGTAGATCCAAAAAAGTGTAGCTTGGGCATCCTTTTATGAAACCAAACCACTGCAAGATAGAGAATGTGAAACTGAAATCTTTTTTCATCTTTGATCTTTTATCAACCAAATTACTATAAAGTATCTTGCATGAAACTAAAATCATCTTCCTCCTAATGGAATTGGGAAACTATATAGGTAAGGTGAGGTGTATAAATCTGCATAGATACATTATAATTTAGGCCAAGCTTTCCAAATATGTATTTCCATCTGCTTTTACACACAAGCTCTCTTCCACATCGGCTCATCTGTTCATGGCCCTAGGGATTCGTTCCTTCCCTAACCTGACCTCTAGCACCGGTCTACTCTTCTATTCATCTCAGTCTTCACTGCCCAATATGAAACATACATCTCTGATGGTTGCAGTTTGGAGTGATACTTTTTTTCCTTTGAAACTTGACAAATGCAAGATGATCTTACCTTGGAGAAGTTACTTGACTTGCTTCTATACCTTTATTTCAAGTTTTTTGTAGGAGTTAAATGAGGTAGTTCAAGAGAAGATGTGTGGTATATTTAGCACATTTTATCTGCTCAACACATGTTGAAGAACTTAGTTTTATTTGTATAATGACTGATTAGCTCAGTGAAAAACCTTGTATCTTGACAGACATAATACAAAGAGGCCATTTGTTTTGTAAATTTCTGCCTCTCGTTTTTAATTTATCACCCATAGGTGACCAGAAAATACCTACACAGGAAGAAACAAGATGGTTTGGCCTTTTTCAGGTACAGGCTAAGTCTCTATGCTGCCCACTTCCAAGCAAGAGGTGTCCACAGTGCCTGTTTCCGGGAGCCCTGAAATGTCGGTCATCCACCTTCGTGGCCAAGTGCAGCAGGCGTGGTTCCCTGGGCCATGGACCCAGGCAGCTCTGGCTGCAGACACCTGCCCAGAACACCTTGGAAAGACAGGGCATATCGTGGGAGATTTCCTCAGCTACTCACAGGTCCTGCCGCTCTTGATATCACCTTCAGTTCTCAATGGAAATGTCCAGAAATATTTCAAACCTAAAAGAACCAACAACTCAAGCTTCTAATTCCTTTTATCTCTAGATCATCATAAAGCTCTTAGAATTTTAATCAGTCACAAATGTCAAAAATACTTCTTTTTTAGATACATCATCTTCTTCGCAAATAGCCATGTCACCATTTACTCTCCATCTAATTTGCCTGGTATTTGCATCAATACATGGCAAGGAAATTATAGGCAGGAAGAAATAGGAGGAGGTTTTTAGAAAGAAAAAATTGATGAGAAAAGGGGAAGGATTCTTGGAGCAGTGTCTTGGCGGGGGGACTGTTGGATTCTGTTGAACTACTGGCTTTAGAAAGCGTTGGGGATAGTTAGAAGGAGGCAGTAGGGTAGACTAAAAGAATAAAGCAAATGCGAGTGGTTATCGAACCCTTGCAGTAACTGTCAGCAGCATACCTTAAACACAAAACCAAAATAGTCGTATGTTGTCAAGTTGGTTTACTTTAGCTAGTGACGTTGCCTAAATTACCTGTTCAGCAGTTAGCGTCAAAACTGTATCACCCTCCAATAAAGGTCAGTATCTGGCATTGCACCACCACCCTCCAGGCACCTTTATCCTGCTGACTTGGCCCTGAGTATCCTTCCTCACTCTTTCAGGAGGACACTCCTCTCCTCCAGGCACCTTAAACCCTACTGGTAGAGTTGTCTTTGTCTCTCCCACAAAACATTTGACATAATCTCCTAAAAGATTAAAACACGTACAGTCCCCTTGTGTGTCTGCGTCTGTGTGTGTGTCTGTGTGTGTGTGTGCTGCACAGAATAGCCGCAGTATGCCGCTTGCTAATTATTAAATAAACCAAGCTCACACACCACCCTCTTCTGCCCCATCTGGAAATGCGAGTGCAGTCACTGCAGACTGTGTTGATGATGGAACATAACTCCGACGGCCAACTCCATTTACAAATAAGGCTCACTCGGCCTCTTCCTTCATGCAGATGAATCGGAACCAAGTTAGATTTCCAAACAAGAGAGATCTACAACTAAATTTAGGACGAAGAGTATGTATTTTTTAAGTAAAATAAACCTGGATTTGAAGTCCAACACCATCGTTCACTAATTCCTGTGATTGAGCCTGGGATACCCTGTGTGTAAACAGGAGTGAAGCTCTCTCCAGGATTATCACACTAGTCAAATGAGTCATCTAAAATGCGCGTCAGGGTACCTGCGATCAAAACTAGCACTACTCACTAGCACCCCATGTATAGTCCTTTGTATGAATCTTAGAGTGAAACCTATTTTGTCAGCAAAAAATCTGCACACTCAGCTGGAAATTTAAGTAATTTTTAAGAGACAGCTTGGAAAATTATTACATAATACTATTCTCACTTTTGACAGTAGGTAACCGTGTTTGTTTGCAGCAAGCCTAACTTAAAATTGTGGAGTCCATGACTCAGAACCTGATTGAGAACTTAAGACGCTCCAGGACATTCTTGGCTCCTGCTGGATACGTTTCTTCCAGTCAGCAGCTTTGCAGCAAGTGTGTGGCATGGACTCCAGGCTGACTGCTTTCCACTCTACCAAGTGGCAGAAGCACTCTAGTAGCTACTTGACTCCACAGGTGAACCCCTCCCCAGGCTAACTCCTGTGCTGGACTGCAAAACCGCCACCCAGAGAGATGGCACCTGTAGAGGAAGCAAGAGGGGGAAGAAGAGTAGGAACCCGTATGGTAGCAATGGAGGGGAATGGGACAACTCACAGACAAGCATTAACAAGGCAGTGCCTGTGAGAGCGGCTGGATGTGCGGAGTGAGCAGGGCGGGCCTCAGGGGAGGGAGCCATGTGCCTGTGGGGCTTTGTGTTCCAGCACAGGCGTGGCGTGGCATGGCGGGGGGTGGGCAGCCCTGATTGCAATCTGAGTGCGTGTGAAGCACATGCGGGGAGTGCATGACATGCGGGAAATGTATCTGCTGAGGATGTGTTTTAGCCATGTCCACTGAACTTTACACATTCTTAAATCATAGGAAGAGAGGCATAAATAGCATCACTGATGGCATTTATGACTTAAGAAATGATAACAAAGAGTGGCGTCTTGTTAGACAGTTTGCTCTGCATGCTTGTTCATCTTAATGAGCCCTCTGACAGACAAATGCCCTGTAAACCTTGTTTTTCTTTGTTTGACAACTGTAAATTAGGCACAAGCATCGTTAATATAGTGGAGAAAAAATTTTCAAACAGCAAAATCCTGCCTGTTCTGCACGCATATGCCAGGCATGCAGCTGTTTCACTTTTTAAATTCCAACTCTAATACCAGCCTCAAATTTAAAAAAAAAAAAAAAAAAAGAAAGGAAGAAAAGATGGTTGGTTGGATGTTTCTTCAAATAAAAGTCCAGGGCTCAAAGGCAAAATATTTGAAGACAATGTAAAAGAAGGGCTTTTTTTTTTCAAGTCATATAAAAGCTGTTTTATGAAATTAAGCTGGAAATACTGTAAGTGGGAAATGACCACAGAATAAATAGGAACCTTTTAGAAAAAGAGCAAACATGTGTTATTTATTTTCCTGGTAAACAAAAGTGGCAGATTCAATCAGCAAGAAACATTGGATAGTTATGGCCATTTTAATCATGTAAAAAAACTAAGATTTGTTTATGGTGTACTAAGCAGCATCTTCAGGTTAGTACTAAGGAACATGGATCAATTCTATTTACCAATAGACTAGAGATAAGAAGGGACCAGTTCTCTCACGCAGCGAGTACTGCAAAGAGGTATAGGTTGTTTCCGCATCTCTGATGCTACCTCTTTTTACTCTTCACAAACATATGAAAATAGTTATACCCAATTGCATAAAAAAATTTAAAACTATAAAAAAGTTCCAAATCATGTACCATGCCATATTTTATATAGAGACTGTCTTTAGTTCCATTTTCAAAGGCCTAAAAAGTGCAAAGCAATAGTACTTTAAGTATTTATATCTACTTAGATTCTCTAATGTTTAAAGTTATGTTGAAAAATGTTAATTTTAGATGTTAATTATAGAGTTGGAATAAAGCATTGGTTATAAAATAGCTAGCTGAGGTTAAATCCCTACATAATGATCAGTTTTTTGGTACTCCCTGTTATTTAAAATACTACCAAAGAAATACATTACAAAAAATACTCTAGCATGTGGCATATCTCTTCATTTGGCATTTTTATGAATGATGGAACTAAACTCAAGGAAATAAAATATTAATCTGGTCCCAACTTTCCTTTTATTCCCTAACATACAATATGTACAAATCATATATTTTGTTAAGAATCAATAATTAAAGATAACATCCTAAAGTAAATTAAATATATCAAGTGGTTCTTGATGGACAGAGGCTCAGTTTTACACAACTCATAATTTTACTTCATCTTTTTACTTCATTTGTGCCTTGAAAATTATTACAGAGATTTTGAGAGAGGAATGTTCAAACAAAAAATACATTAAGAACTATAAATTTGAGAAATGCTGAAGGATTATTTGTAAATAAATATTTTCTCTAACAATTAACCAGGTTACTTCAAGAAGCCAACATACAGAATTCCACAAGACACTAATAGCTCCTTGAAAATTAGAATGAATAGGGTAAAACTACAGACAAAAATTCTCTGTACATATACTGTGACTTATCAAAAAAGTTGGATCTCCTTTGGAAATGTAGTAAAAGTTCAGTCTCATAAATTTATACTTGTTTCATAATTTTTAGACCAATACATGAGGAAAAGACTGACTTGGATAGTATTGAAAAGCTGGCATAACAAAATAGCTCATTCTGTCCTGTTTCTATCCATGGACCCTTTTATCTTTCAGCCCTTTTCCTTCCTTTGTCCCTAAAGCATCCACATTACACACTGTGCCTCTTGGATACCAGTAACGCCTCATGGATTTTTAGTCTGCTTCCCCCCCACTGGAAATATCCCTAATCTGCATCCCAAGCCGTCAAAGACTCTTGCCCATCATCCAGTATGAAGCTAGTAGCCTCACGAATATTTCTTTTAAAGCATTCACAAATAAGAAAGGCTTACTCTCGCAGTCTTCCATGTGTATCTTTATTTCATTGTTCTAGGCATGTAAGTTTCCATTGCCTAATCTGACGGGCACCAACTGTTCTATCTGTAGAGCCCCACCTGGCTGCTAACAGGACAGAGGGTGTGATTAGTTCTAAGGCACACTATTATTTTATGAGTCACTAAGAAAGAAAAAAATGCTCTAGCTTAGCCATGACACGATGCCTTAATGATAATTTTGTGCGACACATGAATTGAGAACATCAACCCTTCATTGCTTTATCAGTGCCAAGGAATCTGGCACCCTAACCCACCTTCAGCTGCAGTGCTCAGAGTGTGAGAGTAAGCTCTCTGCAAGTATTTTAGGAATAAAAGATAACACATCTTCATCTACTTGTGGATCTCTTCCTTTTTTAGGTCCCGTAAAACCCAGGTTGTTAATTCCCAAGAGCTTATGAAATTCTGATCATTCCTACAATGATACTTTATTAATATCAAATTTACTTTTCACCCAAGGATAGAGAGCTGCAAAGAGTGTCATTTTCACCCATACGTATAATGTAGCACAGCCAAACAAATTCACAAGTTTTCTTGAAACCATTGAAAGCTGAAATTGCAAGGCAACCAACTATCCGAAATCTAAGAACAGACAGGTGCCTACAGGAAGTGAGACGACATATGTGGCTCATCCGAGACAGATGCGACTGAACACCAGTAAAAATTCAGTTAGGGTGGTTGGTAAATTGGCAAAGGCCAAGCACACTCTAAAGGGTATGTGCAGTTCTTAGGAGTGGAGAAAATAAAAGGATTCAACAGCCTTATTTTAGGGATTTTCTCCATGAAGCAAGAACAATTACAGAAAAGACTCAAGATAGTTTTAGAGAAGTGTTCCTCGTGTACATCAACCAGCACAGGGGGACACGGAACCCTCCCCGACGCCCCTTCCCTTCCTCGCCCCACCCCATGCAACAAAGCCGTAAACCGCAAGGGGCTGTGCAAAGACACTGGGACCCGTATCACACTAGTGAAAACCCACTGCAGCGTGCAGCAGGGAGAAACAACACATCCCGCCCCTGGAAGAAGGTCATGACTGCACGCAAGATTAAGGACCAGAGCCAGAAAGTGGAACCACTCAGGCGTTCACAATCCGGGGCCCAGAGACACCATGGGCCAGCCTGAGAGGAAGGTTTATCATGCGAAGGAGCGAATACCCCGCTACCGCCCTTCCTGACAATCTAGCAAGCGTCAAGTAACAAATGACATCAGGCTAGAGCTGTAACTTGGGACACGAACTAGAGCCGGGAATCGGCCCTCGCGCCGGAAGGAGAGGCCTCCCAGGTCCTGGCCTGTGAGCTGCGCCAGGCCTGTCCAGGATGCCTGACAAAGCTACACTGAACAACGAAACTACGAGGCATGCAGAAAGGTAAGAAAAACAGATTCCTGAGAGGCAAATAATGAGAAGCAGACACAGATATGACGGCATAGATGGTAAAATCACCAGGCAGAAACTGAAGCACCTGCAATTAATGTGCTCAACTCTCTAACGAAAAAGCCGAACAATGCATGATCAGTTGTTTCAGAAGACACGGGGAAACGATAAGGTAAGGAATCAACCACACGTGTTTTCTTATAGAAATCGGAATTACTTAAATCATTTGAAATTAGAAATACAGTATCAGATATGGAAACTATTATCACAGACTCATCATGAGACCTGACACATCCAAGGAAAGTTCCATGAACTTCAGGATAATTCGATGATAGCTCAATAAAAACCACCCAAACCGAAACAGAAAGGGAAAAAGCAATAGCAAACCAAAAGGGAAAAAAAAGTGTAAAAACAGCGTTCAAAAGATATGGAACAACATCAGTACGTCAACTGAGCTAACGTGTAGGTATCGTTGAAATGTCGAGGCCTAACCCAGGAGGAGAAGAATGAGAATGAGGGAAGGAGCAAAAGAAATATTGAAGGAAACGATGGCCAAACTTTTTAATATTGTCAACAGATGCCAAGACACGAATCTCCAGAGCTGAGAGAACACTAATCAGATAAATAGACGCAGGCATTTTATATTCAGAGAGCTAAAAAACAAAGGATTAAGAGAAAATCTTGAAGGTAGTCAGAGAAAAAATACATATTACCCACAGAAGAGCAAAGTTTAGAATACAGCAGATTTCTCATTAGAAGCCATGGCAACTAGAGGACAGAACTGACATCTTTAAATGTTAAAAAACTTAAAACCTATCAACCTAAAATCCTGTATCAAACAAAAATGTACTTCCAAAAACAAGCGAAGACTCTTAGGTAGATAAATATTGAGGCAATTCAAAGTCAGAAGACTTAGTCTATTAGAAATATAAAAGGAACCTTTTTAGACAATTATTTGTTGCATGTTTATAGCAAATATAGAACTAAAATGTATGGCATTAGTTCAAATAATGGGAGAAAGAAGTGGCGAGTATACTGCTGAAAAGGTCCTTACACTATAGATGGGGTGGTATAATGTTTGAGGATAGAGTCTGATTGATTAAATATGTTTATTATAGGTGCCAGGAAAACAACTGATTTTTAAGAGATATAAATAATAAATTAATAAAGGAGATAAAAGCAATCATAAGAGTATTATGTTTAGCTATGCTTAATCTGAAAAAGAGAAGAGTGGAGGAAGAAGAAAAAGAAGAAGGATGAAAAATAAAAAAAATGGATATAGAAAACAGAAAATAGATGGTCAACTTAATATAGTAATCCAGCTATATTAATAATCACATTATACAAAAGTATGCTCAACTACCAATTTAAAGATCAATCTCATTGTCATATTAAATGAAAATGAAATGTTCAAGTATATGCTGTCTACTTTGAATATAAGCCTACTTTAAATATAACAAATTTATACAGATTAAAAGAATAGAAATATGTGTCATGCAAAAACTAATCAACAGAAACGTGGAGTGCTGTATTAATATCAAATAAAGTAGATTTCAGAACAAGGAATATTAGCAAAGAGAAAGAGGGATATTATAATTGATGAAGTGGTCAATCCTCTGAGAGTAGGACTCCTAAGTGAATATGCACCTATAAATAGAACTTTAAAATATATGAAAGAAAAACTGGTAGAACCGAGAGGAAAAGTGAGCAAATCTGCAATTAGAGTGAAGATGTCAAGAATCCTTTCTAAGTCAAAGCAAACAGAGAATCAGTAAGTTACCAGGTCATTTCAACACTATGCACCAACTTGACTGATTGAGCCTGTAGAATACTCCACCAAAATGTCTATTTAAATGCATGTTAAGCAAGCATGAAAAAAGCCTTATTCTGGCTTTTTAAAACTTAACAAGTTTAAAAGTATAGACACCATTTTTATTTCTTCATCTGAGAAATGTTTATTCATTTCAGATGCCCATTTTTGGATTGGGTCTTTAAATTTGAGGGGTTTGATCTTTTCGAGTTCTTCATATATTCTGGATGTTAGACCTTTGTCTGAGGGACAGCTGGCAAAAATTTTCTCCCAGTCTGTGATTTTTCGCCCTACTCTATTAGTAATTTCTTTTGCCGTGCAAAAGCCTCTTAATAGGATGTGGTCCCAAGCATCAATTCTTTGAATTGTTTCCCGTGCAGTCTGAGTTTTAGTCATAAATATTTTTCCAACCCCTATGTCTTTGAGAGTTCTTCCTATTTTATTCTCCAGGAGATTTATTGTTTCTGTTTTTATGTTTAGATCTTTGATCCACTTCGATCTTAGAAGATGTGGTTTTTCTACACAATGGAGTACTACACTGCCATCAAAAAGGATAAACTAGAGTCATTTGTATGTAAATGGATGTTCCTTGAGAACATACTATTAAGTGAAATAAATCAGACACTTACTAGTACACATCCAATTGTTTCTCTGATATGAGAAACCGTAAGTGTAAATAAGGACAGAGGGGTAGAATAGATATTATGTTTAAAAAAAAAAAAGAGAGATAGTATTCAAAAGAGAGGAGAACTAGATAGGGAAAAGGGGATAAAGAAGAAGGTTAAAAGAAAAGTAAGATGAAAGGGGAAAAAATGGAAAAGTGTAACTACACTTGTTGCAAATAGGGAGGGGTGGGTGAATGGAAGGGAGGGGAGGGGAAGGGGGAAGAGGGGGGAAAACCAAGATGTATCATGTACAGGTACAAAATAACCATGTTGATTATGATCATTATGTATACAATGTACCAATACATGTTCTTGGTAAAAATTTTTTTAAAAAGTATAGAAGCCATATAAAGTATGTTCTTGAAATATAGTGTAATTAAATTAAGTAGGATTAGGGGAAATGTGAAAAATTCCAGTATTTGAAGATTAAATTACATACTTCTAAATAATTGATGTTCAAAAATTAAATTTCAAAGGAGATTGAAAAATGTATGCCACATCAGTATTTATGGGATAGTTAATACAATAATAGGAGAAATTTTTAGGATTAAGTGCTCATATTAGAAGAGAAGAAAGGTTTCAAGTCAGCATCTATTTGATAAAACTAAAAAAAGAAGAGCAAATTAAGGTAAAAGTTGAAGTTGGTGAAAGTGAAAACAGAAAAACAATGGAGGAAAATCAACTAAAGCAAAAGCTAGTTCTTTGAAGCAAACGAATGTCAAATGTAACCCAGCTTCCATGCCTGGCCAAATACCTAACTTCACAGCTCACCACTAAATCCATAAAATAATCTTCAAAACATATTTTAAATGGTGATTAAACTCGACATTGTGTACAACACACATAACTCAACTGAAATAGGAAATCAAAATCAATCCACAGATCTTTCAGATAAAGGTAGCAAAGAAAGATTTTAAAATAGCTATGATTATTATGTTCAAAAATATTTTAAATGTGGATCTAGATGAAAATATGGAACATTTTAACAGAATTATGGAATAATAAAATGAAAATTCTAGAAGTAAACAATCTAATACATGAAATTCAGAGCTCATTGAGTGAGTCTAATCACAGACTGGACACAGTAGAAGATGGAATGAACTGGCTCAAAGACAAGTAAATAAAATATCCAAATGCAAGCACACAGAGAAAAAGCATTTTTTTCTTAAAAATAATATAATTCCACTCCTGGGTAGGTACCCAAAAGTAAGTGCATATGCTCCCCCAAAACTTCGGCAAGATCTTTCCTGACAGCTTTATTTAAAATAACTTCAAACTAGGAACCAATCAAATGTCTACTAATAAGAAAATGGGTAATAAACCATGATATGAATACCACAGGACACAGAACATTGTGAAAGAGAACAAATCACTACACACAAAAACGTCAGTGCATCTCAGAAATATTTTGTGCAGCTAAAGAAGACAGACACATGAGCAAAGTGCACATCGCATGATTCCGTTAATGTAAGGTTCAGTAGTGGCTGCCTTGTTAAGGGGGATTGACTAAGAGAACATAAAGAAGCTCTCCAGTCCTAGAAATGCCCCGTCCCCCTGCCCGTCTGTCTGTCTGTCTATCTGGGTGTGTTCTATATATCTTGGTTACACATGCAAAACATATCAGTCTGTATTTTTCACATCCGTAGAATTAATGTATGTTGAAAACATACTTTTAAAAAATATACTGCTAGGGTACTTTATTTTGTTCCTGACTTCAGAGCGTCCAGTCAAGAGACAGAAACTATGTCACTTCTTGGGCCTACAAAACTTCCTAGAATTAGTAGTAGATGTCTCGGGACACTGAAAAGCCAGGTCTGCAAGTGTTCAAAACTGCAAACTAGACTTAGATGTTGCCAGAGCAGGAACCTTACAAGGAACAGGAGGAAGTAGGACCCTTCTCTCCACCTTCCCGTTCTTCCTCCAGTGCCTCAGTATCAGTAAGACTGAGCTTTGCTAGGAACAAAGTATGTTTTTGGAAACCAGGCCTCTCTGTCCTCCCCTCCCCTCCCTTTCCCTCTCTCTCTCCTCTGTGGGCTCCTGTTGTCCTCATGACCACACACTTTGCCTCTTCGTCTTTCCACTGCACCATGGGCATTACACGGAAATGGGCTGCTTGTGTCCGTGAAGCCCCCAGCTGTACCACAGCAACCGGCATAGCGTGCGTCCTCAGGGAAAGTTACCAACACATGCGTTGTCTTTGCATAAAGCATGGTCATTTTGTTACTCCCTGGCCATCCTTTCTTACCGTGTAGACTATTAAAGCACTGAGCACAACCTTTCATCCCCACTCATGACATCGGATCGGTCACCTACTTCCAGCACTACGATGCTAAGCTACAGGATTGCACATAATTAATTGTCCAGGTGTGCTGTTCCCAGTACATCATCGGCCAGGTGCTCATTTGCTGATGAAGAAATTACATTCCGGGAATTCTCCAAGGTTTGCCCATCATCATGCAATGTGAATCCACATTTGCTGCTCCCTGTCACTTTCTCTTCTGTTGTTTAAGGGATTTTCAACTGACACTGACCTTTAAAAATATCTGAAAGAAAAATGAACAATGATAGTAGCCAAATACTCTATTTGAAGACTTTCATTAGGTCCTTACACTTGCCACATAGTAATGATCCGATACCCATTATACGATATTACTGTATTGCCTGCTGTATTGCCTGCTCACTGTATGTCAAACCTCTTCTAAGTCCCTCTGTGTATTTCCTTATGTAATTCTCATGGCCATCAACCAGTCGTACAGATGAGGAAAAGGAAATGCAAAGTGCGTGCCTCAACCAAGGTCACCCAGCTATCAAGGTTTGGAGTCAGAACGCCAGCCCACAGAGTTTGCTGCCAGAACCTATGCTTTATGAACACGTATTGATTCTGAAAATGGTCTGTTTTCTCTACTTGTTTTATTCTTTCTGAAGATAAGTTTAATTTCCGATTCAGCTTTTTAACTGTATGTCTCCCCTCTAGTTCATATTATTGAAAGCTTAAAACTCTGAACCATTGTATATTTTCACATGAACTGTAGGACTCACCTAGTCTTCTAGGAAGATGAGACACAGGACCAATTACTTCATCCCACAGTGACACTGAGTCCCCACAACAAGCTGTCCTGGAAGTTAGTGGCTTAAAAAGGCTGCCTGTGATTTCTCATAGAGGGGCGGCTCTGCTGAGTGGCTTCACTGATCAGGACTGACCTCACCTGAGCTCACCTGACCCAGGCTGGACCCATTCGCATGTCCAGGTGGTTGGGGGTGGACCGGCCGGGCTCTCCTGCGGTCCCTCTCGCAGAACACTGACACACCCACACACACCTGTCTGGCCAGGTGGCCGGTTGCATTCTCTTGGTAGTGACAAGTGGATAGGTGATAGGTACGAGCATTTTCAAGCCACTTCCTCTGTCAGATTCTCTGCTTCGTGTGGCCAAATCTAAGATCAGTATGGGAGAGTGATGCCAAAAAGACGTGGCTACAGAGAGATGGAAAAAGCTCAGGCCATCGACTCAGTCAGTCTGTCACTGTGTACATTGCCAGGTTTTCCAGGACTCCGTTTTTAAGTTTATCATGAGAAGTCCTTCATTTTGGTAACATGTAAGATGTTTCTATCTCAAAGCATTTATCTTTTCCCTTGAGGAATCTCGTAACACCAGTGGTGTATCCTTAAGAAAATTATCAAATGTCTTGTTGGTAATGAAGATTAATGCCTCCTAAGGCTCGCTGTGCTACCTAACCATTTTAAATTTCTTCAGCATATAGTAATATTTAGCTCAGCTTTATTTTATGATAAAGTAAATGAGCTAAGATAAATGAAAAGCAATGTCTGCAAATATTAATGTTAATTTGAATCATTGTGAATTAACACCTTCTGCGGAACAGTCTGTACATGGTGAGTTCATTTGGTTGATGAATGGAGCTAATACAGATAAAATGGTGCATTAAACTCTCATGCATTCTGCCCTAGGGATAGAGAGATGGCCCCTTATTCTAACTGCTCATTGTAGTAATTAGTAGGAAGACCAAACAAGTCTCAATTAATTGATTGATGGATTGTCTCACTTATGCAAGAAATATTTAGTGAGCACCTGTTATGTCCTTAGTTCTCAGGGTGCTAAGAGGATTAAGTCTTGGTCCCTGTCCAGTTCTCCGATGATGAGAAAGCGGTCCACAGTGCATAGAGTACTCACTTTAGACCTGCGGTGGCAGGCGAGAAATGCTAGGTCCATGAGCTTAGGCTGAGGTAGCATACTTGGAGAGGAGCTGAGAGGCCAAGGAGTTGCTGGGCTAGATCAGAGTCAGGAACTTTGTTTTGTGTTAGCCTGTAGTTCAGAAAAGAAGTAGCTTGATGACAAAGCACAAATTAGTCTGATAGTCCATCCCGCAGAAGTACCCATGGCAGAGAGGCCTATGCACGGGCAGGTGCTGTGGCCGGGATCCCAACCAAGTGCCAGGGGAACACCACGGGCCTGAAGGAAAATGGTAAGAAGCACCTTAGAGTTCAGTTCCAGCTGACAGGGCCCATGAGCCTCCGAAGTGTGAGATCTGTGTATGCACAAGGCCAGGAGCCATGTCACTAGGAATTTAAAGTTGTAAAAACTCGAACTCCTGTCTTCCAAAGCAAGATGAGCCCAGAAAATATCTTTTAAAAACAATCAACAACAAGAATGTCAATAATAGAAGAAGCCTTGTAGTTTAGTAATTAAAGGGAAGAAAAGAGCTTCATCAATGATGGCCTTGGGAGTAGCAAACAGGAAGCTCATCCTGAGAGAGGGCTTTGACAGCCAGCCAGTGTTCTGGCCATCGTGGAGCCCAGCTATGCGTCCCGGAAGTGGGGAGGTCGTTTCCCTGTGAACAGCTGTGACGTAGCTCCAGAAACACCAATAGCCCTTCGCTTGTCCCTCCATTTCTCGCAGTGTCTTTCAGTAACAACTGGAGATTTGAAGCTATCGCAGCAAAAAGAAGTCAGCCCTCCTTCTATACTTCTAATATGAGAAATGTCAAATCTGTCTGGGAAAAGTCACTTTCTAAAAATTGCTCTGGTTCAGAGCTCAAAAAAAACATTAAACCTTGATATAAAATCCTTTGGAAAAGTTATAATTTTTGAAACAGGGACCATTGTGAGAATGATGACATAGTTTTAACTATGGAAATGCTAATTATTCATACTATTACCAATTTTTGTAACTATATCTGGGATTTTCATGTAATGTTGAGATTAGTCATATTTCATCAAAGTGACACATTTTCTTAGTGGGAATTTTTTGTGACAATGGAGCATGGTGACAACCGCATAAGAAAAACTAAACATAAGTCAGCTTATCTGAGGAAAAGAAGTCTAAAGACTTGAAGCATCTTGATATATTTTACTTTTTGAAATAAAAAAAAATACATGGACATAGCAACTGAAAGAATATCGAACACCAAAAGAAGAGAGCACAGTTTAAATGGCTCCAATTACATTACAATTGTACCATTTTCCTAAATATTTTGAAACATACTTTTGGTTAACAGCACTAATCATGCTGCATTTGTATGTTGGACTAATTACACTGCCACTGTTTCCATGTGAAGAAGGCTATTTTCAAGAAATTCCCACTTCTCATTGTCTTACACATTGCCCTGTGTATCCCGTGCACCTTCCAAATCAGAAAAGCACATTTGTTCTGCATTGAACTACAGGTTCTTTTTATAACCATAATTAGATTGACCAAAAAGAACAAGTAATGTTTTTAAATGATTCAAGGGCATAAAAGCTGCTAAATGTCTGGAACTCTCCGTTCTCTACTGCAAGACTTGCTCATGTCCCATAAATGTGCCCCCCTTGACCTTGAGAGATGCGCTTCCCTCTTGGAACGGCTCTGGGCTTTAGGAAAAGACACTTCACTCCTCCCGAGCCCTGAAACCTCCTGTCCCTCCTGCTGCACACTACGTTACAGGGAACACTAGGACTTGGCACCATGAGCCAACCTGTACCATGCTCGCACACTTGGGCTTCACTGTCACCATGGGGACAGAGAAACTGGTATCCCGTTGCTTCCCTGGGGATTAACTGGACACTAGGAGCAGAAATATTGAGAACAAAAACACATCAGTTGGTTACTCAAGAAATCTTTTCTTTGGATAATGAATATTCCGATCATAAAAAAGAATATGGTTAATCCCCTTTATATAATACATGCTGTAAAAGCACTCTTCATATTTACTCAATTCTCATTTGGGAACTCTGCATTCAAAATTTTTTGTTCTTAATTCTGCTATTGACCTTACACCAAACTAAGCCCATATCACTGCACTGAGAAACAGTCTCACCTAAAAGTAACATCACCTCCTGGCCTCAGATGGCGGACCAGGTCATCAGACCAGAGACCAGGCCCAGGGACAGAGCTTGCAGTCCAAGGCAGAGTGGCACAGAGGCAGCGTCACAGTGGGTGGGTCATGGATGGGCTCTGTGGGAGACGCTTTATTTTCCTAAAATGGCATGTAGAGCTGAATGAGAATTGGTTTGCTCTAAAGAATAAAAAACACTTCACAAACAAGATAATTGCTCTTGCCTGTTTTTTTGTCCACCTCAGTACTTAGCAGAGCCATTTGGGGGCAATGAGCTCCAAAGGAAAATATCCTCACCCCGCTTAGACCAAAAGCAACTTAGAAAACATGCACACCACCAGGAGACCAGCATGGGGAGCCTCAGGGAAGGAACCCACAGAATGAAGGGACTCAGCATCTTCCTGACCTCTACTGGAGAGTCTTGGCCAAGATACATCTCAGGGCGGTATTTTTCAAAGCCAAATGTCCTTTTCCTAAGTGTAAACAGTGTACACACACACACACATACACACCCTAGTCCCCAGTTCTGTAAACTTTCAGTGTGGCCTATACCACTGGAGACACACCAGTCTATCATTATTACCTGAGATGAATTGTCAAACTTTACCTTCAATAACTGACATCTTTTTCACTTTGCAAATACAAAATTATATCACAACATGGAATATTCCTTTTAAATACCACAAAGACTAGACCCTCTACCACCTATGGAAATTCGCTACAATAGGGGTTTTTGCTTTTGCCCTATTTGGGCAATTTTAGTACCCAAGAGTCTTGTGGTATATCAGATAGTGGGGACATGAAGTTAAACAAAATTTGGTATGTAGCATCCAAGGAAATCAGAGTGTAGTGGTAGAGACGAATATGTAAACAAGTCATTAGAACACAATTCTCTCCTGGTAAGTAAGGGAGAGCTAAGCAGGAAGAAATTCACTTTGACTAAAGGACTAGGGAAGGCATATTAAAATATTTAAGCTCTATGTTTTAAGCTTAACTGAGGTGATTTTTAAGTCACAAAACATTTTGCCAAAAATTCAAATAACAGTGTCACGAAGAAATAACTTGAAAATACTCTTGTGATTTGCATGTAGTCTAGTTTTGAGAAATTAAATGATCATATAATTTATAATTTGCTTTTCTCTCTTGAGATAGTATTTTTCAAAATTTGTATTAAATAAACAGCATTCTACAGCCTGGTTCACAATGTAAGCAGCTTTCCGTGATAAGTAAATATATGGAGCACTTGCAGTGTACCTGGCAATTTTTCTGGTCCTTTACATGTATTAAATTACTTATTTTTAAAAACAAGCAAACAAAATCAACAAAACAAACACAGCACCCTGTGGTAGAGATTTGTATCCTTATTTTACAGTTGAATAAGATAAGACACATGGAAATAATATCACTAGGCCCAGGCCAGTGAAACACAGTTAAATGAGGTGGAGAGATAGGACTCAATACAGGAGTCTCCACAGACTCTCGTTTCCACTTTCACATCACATTGCTTCTCTGGCCTCCTTCAGAAACACACACAAATCACATGTCCTGGTGTGTTGTTATGTCTGGCACTCTTTTCTCCACCCCAGGGAACTCAAAATGTATCGAAAGCCCCAAAAAGTATTTGTATGCAAGTTTCAGGAGTCCTACATAATAGAATTTACTCAAAAGGTGATACTAAAGATGTCCCATTTTTTTCTTTTCTTAAATTTATTTTATTTTAATGGTACATTTTAGATGTACATAGTGATAACATTCATCATAGGGGATTGAGGAGGGGAATGGGAAAAAAGAAGCAACAAGATATATTACGTACAGGTACAAGATGTCCCATTTTTAACAAGGATTTTCATTGTACCATTTTCCTAGCATTTTAGTTACTTATGGTAATAATTACTTAGCACATTTATTGGACATTTCTGTCCTTGTTTTCTAAAGAGTCAATATTATACATTATTCTATTTAGGGTACTTGGGCATGTTTAAGAAAATATTTATTAAAAATATTAAATTTTTAAAATATACATTATGATTCATCATTTGACTTTGAAGTCAATTATTTTATAAAGAATGTCAGATTCAGATTTATCTGAAATTTATCAATCACTATAATTATGGTTTCTATCCTAGTACTGTTGTACTACTCTGAAAGCAGATGGCTAGTATATCTTTCTAATTATTTCCAGACATTCAATTTTTATTTTTTTCGAAACAGATATAGCTTAATGTATTCTATGATCACAAAATTATTATGTACATATTGATAAAAAGACAATGCAGATCAGTGCATACACAAAAATAGAATCATCTTTGCTCTAGCTGTCCAAAATGAACTATGAATCGATCTGAAGAGAGCATCCTTTCATGTTCAGCTCAGTACAAATCAGCACCTGTATGTGAGGAAAGTATCCAAGCATGGAGCAGGAACTTCAGAAAGTATTAGAGAAATGGTGCCAATACTGTTACACAACTAAGATGAGTATCTGTCGCTAACAGCCCAATCCAAGTACTTTGTAGTTCGTAGCATGTGAGAGAGAAGGCAAAAAGATTCTGCATCAGTAGTAGTAACTAGTAACATACTGAACACTGGTTGAGTCCTACCTAAAAAGTAAAATGCAAACCAGGCCTAAAAGGACCAAGGTATTTCCAAGGGAAAATATAATGTATACTGCAAGAAAGCTGAAGAATTTTTAAAGGAATGTAAAAATATCCAGCACCCACCAAGGTAAAATTTACAGTGTCTGGCATCCAATAAAAAATTTCCAGTCAAGAAAATAAGCAAGGAAACAAAAACCATAATGAGAAGCCTCTTACCAATCAGAGCTACTCAAGAACTAGCACAGATGTTAAAACAGGACCATCAATCAGTTATTATAACTATATTCCATTGATTTAAAAAGTTGTATATGGAAATAGATGATATAAAAATGACTGAAATCAGACTTCATGAGACAAAAACTATAATATCTGAAACAAAAAATACACTGGATGGTGTAAACAGCAGGCTAGAAATTGCAGAAAAGACCAGTGAACTTAGAGATACAGTTTTGGAAGTCATGCAAAACAGAAATAGAACAGGGAAAAAAAAAAAAACACAGTGAACTCCTTCAGCTTGTATAATTAAAAGTCCTAAAAGAGACGAGAGAAAAAAGTGACGACAGAAAAAAATTTGAATAAATAATGATAAAAACTTTCCAAATTTGATGAAAATCATAACCTCCTCCCAAATCCAACCTTAACAAAACCCGTGCAAAACAAATGTGAAGAAAACTATACTGAGATAGAACATGATCAAACTGCTCTCAGCTAGCGATGAGAAGAAGATCTCAGATGCAGCTGGAGGGTGGTTGGTTGATTGCTTTGTGCTGAGAAAACAAATGACAGCAGATTTCATCAGAAACGATGCAAGTAAGGCAACACTGGAACAGCTCTTTTGTATTATTAGACACATTAAAGCAGAATTCTACACAGTGGAAATATACTACAAAGGTAAAGATGAAATACTTTTTCAGATTTCCAAAAGTTAGAAGATTCATCACCAAAAAAGCACCCAATAAGGAAGACCTTAGTAAAAGGAAAAATGTATTAGGTGAAAATATGGATTTGGACAAAGGGATGGACAAGGTCAAAGGGAAAAACACATAAATGTCTTTAAAAGATAACTGAGTCTGTAAACAAATGCATAATAATGAAGTATGTGGTTTTAAACATGAAAAGTTAAATATGTGACAGTAGCACAAAAGACAGGAGGAGAGAAATGGAATGTACTGGGATGAGGTTTGCGAGCAAAACAGTATATTCTGTCACCACAATAGATTTAAACTAAAAATCAGTAACAAAAAGCTACCTAAAAAATATTCCAATATTTGTAAAATTCTCTGTACTCCATTGGTCAAATAAATAATTAAAAAAGCAAATTACAAGATATTTTGAACTGGATGAAAATGAAAGCACAACATATCAAAATTAGGAAACCAATGAAACAGTGCTTAGGGAGAAATATGTGGCATTAATTAAACATAGATATTCCTTCCTGTAAAAGATAGAGACCCAGAGGCCTTTTTATACGTCAGACAGCAAGTACCCTTTGTGTTTGTTCTGAGCTGATGAATTTGTTAGTATAGCTCTCTTAAAAATCTTTGTGGATTTTCATGTACTTGATCTTTGTCACCTCTATTTACCAAACCACACCCATAATTTTTCTCAGGTCACCTTCAGTCCTTATAGGTAAACTAGACATTGCGAGATTGTTCCCTTGGACTCCCTTTTATATCTTTGAGATTCCTGGATGTTTCTATTTTCCCTCTAGATTCTTCAGGTAATGTGGTCTGTCCTTTGCTAAGCTCTCAAAACCATAGTAGGTTCATTTGAGACACTGTCGTCACACAACAGGCAATAACTTTTTCAATTTTTGATACTACAAAACATACATTGCTGTTTTTTCCCAACTTTGTAGACAGTTTTCCCTCTCATCGCTGCATCAAAGGCAGTATCATCTGGTGTTCTTGTGGTAGGATCTCACCTCTTAAGATAAGCTTCTCTGGGCCTCACCCTTTTCTTCAAGTAAGATGTTAGGACTCTTCGGCGCCATTGAACGACAAAAGCAGATCTCTGGGTGGCTGCATGGGCGGCTCTGTCCCGCATGTGTCTGTCTTGGGTCCAGCCTGGGAGGAGGCAACGCTATCTATTTCCAGGAGATGTACTGTAGCTATGTCAAACCACGAGGGGCAGGCCCAGCTGCGTTGAGACAGGTGACGCCTGGGGTGAGACAGGTGAGACCGTGTCATGCCCTGAGGGTCGCAGTGGCCAAAGCAGGTCACACAACAGAGCTAAAACCAAGAGGTAAGAAAGTACAGTCCACCCACTCTGAGCCCGGGCCACAGTGATGTTATTATTATAGAGGAGAGAAACATTAGGGCTCATAATTCAATCAGGAGAGTGGGAGGAAAGGAATATAAGAAAGAAATAGAGGCTTTAGTTGGCGGAAAACAATGAGAACAGAAGGAAGAAAGAAGATGAAGGGAAGGGCGTGTGAGAAGCCAACTCGGGACCCTGGCGGGTGGACAGGCTCCCAGAGAGGGCTTCTGTGCTGCCTTGGCTCTCTCTTTCGCCCTCCATTCTACCTGCTGTGCTTGAACTTGGACCTCTTGGGTCTGGCGAGATCTCAGCCCTTCTCTCAGCTCAAAAATCTTCATCACTGCTTCCTGATTACGCTTGGTGCTGTATCAGGAAGCTGCCAAAGTCTTCCCATCATCTAGCATGAGTCAAAAACTCGCTTCCTAGCGGCCGCCTGCTCTTCTCTGCTGTGCAGCCGGGACTGGGCAGAAGGCGGTCCCAGCTGCACTAAGTCCTGCAAGAGACCGGGCTGAAGGAGGCAAAGGGCCGTCTGGAAGGCTTTGAAAGGCGCCCACTAGGGGTTCATAGCTTATTCTGTATCTCAGAGAGGCCACTGAAAGGGTAAAACGGCGGCTTTGTGGAATGCGTATGCATTTGGAAAAATAGTCCTGAAGATTCCCGACTTACCATGACAGCCTAAAACCAAATGACTGTTCATTTCCTTCCAAATTCCACTAAGAGGAGTAACACTGCTGTAATCCCAGAAGATCAAAAGGGTGTGCGAGGCAATGACAGAGGTGACAAGAGCTACTCTACAAGAGGTGAAAAGAAGCTTGTCAAATGGCTGTTGATTTGACAGAACTGAGTAGGGCTGAGATGCTCCAGGAGAGCGAGCTGAGGGGAAAATGGACCTGAACTGTAGAACCCGAGGACTTTAGACAGAGTAAGGGGCTGCGTGCAGAAGTGGGAGGATAGGACGAGTTCAGACTTGGAAGGGCTTAAACTTCAGACCCCATTCACCTCATTCAGCCAGGAAAAACAAGAGCAACTAAGCCCTTCGCACTCCCAGGAGAAGGCAAGAGTGGGACTCCCTGGGAGAGAAAGCCAACCACCTCCTGTCTGCACTGCACCCGGCAGCAGAAGGCTGCACAGAGGAGCGTACTAAAAAGAGTGGGATTAAATCAAGCTCTGTCCCTAATCCCTGGCTTACATCTTCTAAGCATGAGTTTTAAGGGTTAGAGAATCCAAGACTATTTAGGGAACCAAAAACCCAAGAGAAAAAGATGGAAAAAAGATGCACTCAGAGCCTCAAATTTGGCAGAAGAAGTCAAATAAGATGACAATTTCAGAACGTCTTTGGAATGTGACAGAAAGCCATTTGTACCATAAAAATCTAAAAGAAGAAAGATAAAGAAACTAGGTTTTGTGGACAGTATTTTAACTCTTAGGAATTTTTGATATGGCTTGTCTATCACTGTGACTCAAGGGTTACAAGAAACATCGAGCACAGAGTCATTCCTGGAATCTCCCCCTTGTGGAGCACAGCAGGCTGCCTCTCTGCACACGTGAGAAGCAAGATGTGGGAAGGAACGCTAATGAGCACGTGTATAATTTAAGCTTTAGACAATCCCAAAATCAATGGCCTAAAATTTAGGCCCCAAATCATTTAAAAATTTAGAGATATATAGATAGAAGACCCTGTTCTTAGAGGAAGATCACAGTTGGATTATTTAAAGTTTTATAATATTATTGAAACTGGACACTTAAATCATGATATTAACCTAAAATTTAATGAGCTAACCTGCCCAGAATGAAGTTCAGTGTTATACTGCCCTCTCAGTCACTCAGTTACACCAGGAACATCCGTGCAGATAGAATGATGCGCAGCTCACTCTTGCTCCCTGCTCTCCACATCCTCCATTCCAACCACATGATCACGAGTAACTCACAAGTCCCTTTCGCATCTCTGTCCCTATCTCCTCTCTTGGGGATTCTCTGTGCTATCTTTTCCACCTCATCTACCTGGTTAACTCCTATCCCTTTTTTTTTTTTTTTTTTTTTTTTTTTTTTTGGTGCTGGGGATCAAACTCAGGGCCTTGTGCTTGCAAGGCAAGCACTCTAATGGCTGAGCTAAATCCCCAGCCCCCTAACTCCTATCCCTTCTTAAATGGCAGTCTAAGAATTCCAGCCCTTTTCAGGCAAAGTTAGTAGCTTCCTTCTTTATGTATTAAAGCATGTCATTCAATATTCTTCCATGTCCCTGACCACACTGTATCATAATTACCTACTGATATAAATGTCTCTCTCCTGCAGTGGAATAGAGACCATGTCACATTTAGTTTTAGAGTTCCAGAGTTCAGAAAACCTTCTGGAATACAGCAAGTAGTCAGAAAAAAAGGATTGTAATTATTGGATTCTCATTCTTTTCCTCTATAAACATCTTCCCCACAGAAGAATGATGTTTCCTTTCATTTCATAGATGTCAGTAAAAATATTCTGCAAATATTTAATTATACATCTTTGCTTTGTTGACTTATTTCCTTCAACAAAGCAGTTGAGGTTATGAATCAGAAACTTGATGTAGATTAGTGCAGGAGTCTGAAGAAAGTAAACTAGGTCCGTATGAAAAGTTATTTTAATGACTGTCTTGGTTACTTTCTTGTTGCTAGGACAAAATGCTTGACACCACAAGTTAAATAAGGAAAGCTTCATTTCAGCTCACAGTTCCTAGACTTTTCAGTCTGTAGCCACGTGGTCTAAAGGCAGAGTGGCATGGCAGTGGGGCATCACACAGAAGAAATGGTCCACAACAAGGCAGACAGTAAAAAGCAGAGCAAACCTCCCTCTCCCTTTTATCCCATCCAGGCTACAAGATTTCTGGGTGGTACTGCCCCACACTTGGGGTGGGGCTTCCCATTACCCATACCCAGGAGTATGCTAAACCAATCAGTAGACTAATTTAGTACCACACACTCTAGACCCAGGCAGCTGCAAAAGCCCCACCTATGAGTAGCACATGAGGCTTTGGGGACTATCTAGATACAAGCCAAAACATTGTCTCAGTACTACCACATCTGCTTGCTCAGTAATTATGATTTCTAACTAGTTTTAAAACTTTGAAATAAAAGATACTACATCCTTAGAGAGTATTACTCTCTAAGCATGTATAATTAGAGATTACCACTGTCCAAAGAAAAACCCATTGGATCTCTTTTAGGGATGAAAGTTTTTTAAAAGGAGTATTTTTACACAATATAATACAGCGGAGAGAGGAAATGTTAGAAAGAAGTCCCATTTTCTTGGAGATGAATTTATTAATTACTATATGCCAGGAAGTATGAGGAGCAGGGGGCTCAGCAGGGAGCCGGGGAGACATGGTTCTCTCACCTATGGAACTTGAAGTTCAGTAGAGAATTTGGCAAATTAAATACTTATATGAAAAACAAAGTAAGTACACATAAACTATCGTATTCCCATAAGGAAACAAATCAGTGGGACGGTGTGTTAAAGGTGAACAAGGGCATATTTGTTTTACAGAATACACTCAGGGAAGATATCTATAAGGAGTCGTCTCTTAAAGAGAGACCTGGATCACAAGGGCTCCATTCTGAAATACAGGGAAACACCAGGCATCTAGTGTGAGGGCCAGTAGACGCACAGACCCCAGGCAAGCGAGAGCAAGCTCAGAATAGAAGGAATGTCAAAAGGAGTAAGGACAATGGGAAGGAGAAGGGCAGGAGGTGGAGACACTCTGAAGGAGGTGGAACTCAGAACATGCAGGCTTGGCTGAAAGAGGACTAGACTTCATCTGGTCAGAGAAGATGGAAAATACTGAAAGTTTTAAACAGCAAAGGCCCGTAACCTGGCAGCATCATGCGACTGAGCCCTGGGAGATGGGGCAGAAGCAGCAGAGGCAAATCTGACTGCCTTGGGGTCCCTGGTGCAGGTGAGAGGTGACCGTGGTTTGCACTCACTGGGCCATGATAGAGACGTAGACAGAAGAAGAGGGATGCCAGAACACGGTTTGGAAGATGAAACCAGTAAGACTTGCTGATGGAAATGAGGAAGAGCAAAGGAATAAATTGCTCAAGCAGGAGTCCCTTGTCTTATAAGAGGAAGACTGGAGGAGGGATGTGCTAGACCATTGGGGTAGGCAGATCAGCAGTCCAGCCGGGAGCGTATTCAGCAGAAGATGCCTATAACATATGCAAGTAGATGTGAGGAAGATAAAGAGGCTGGAGTTGGGGAGACTCTGGGCTGGAGATGGAAACTCAGCAGGCATGGGCATGTGGGTGGTATCTAAAGTCACGACAGGGACAAGCTGCCCAAGACGATATAAAGGGAGAAGACAGCAAAACCAGCAGAGCTCTGAAATTATCAATCGACCGGAGGAGCGATCCATTGAGGGACGGAAAAGGAGAAAGCAGGAAGGGAGTGAAGGGCCTGTAGATTGTGGGGTCAGAGAAACCAAAAGAGGTAAGTGTTTCAAAGGGTGAGTGCTGACTGCCTCTAAAATGTTGGGTGATATGAAGCTAGAAGATGATCTCCTTTTTGATGGATTTGACAACACAAAAACTACTGTGACCCTAACAAGATCAGTTTTCAGTTGGTGTGGTAGAGTCAAGGTCTCTGTTGAATTAAAAAGGGAAGGGAGTAGACTGAGACAGACAACTGGTCTCGACCCCCCTGAGAAGTTTATCTGTGTCCAAGAGGTGAGCCAGCAGGTTACATTTGGTGTAAAGATCAAAGAGGGTCTGTGTTGCCTCCCATGGGATTGGAAGGGAAGGTATCAGGAAGAGAAATTCCAGAATATATTTTAATGTTGGTAGGAATGATTCACTATATATGAGAAAACACTGATGCAGGGTAATGGAGACAGAAATATCTGAAAGGTGAAATGGGCAGGACGGGTGGAGCAATTTACCTTTGACAGTAGATGGATACTTTTTCCATTTTAACAGAGAATAGAAGAGAAGATAGATGTAGAAGTATGATTTCTAAATTTACTGTTAGGAGAATAGGGTATCAAAATAAAATGTCTTTTTCCACAAAAAGGACTGTATTAAGCAAACCTCTCAGTGTCTGGAGGTGGTGGTACAGAAAATTGGAGGAAGGAAGCAATGTCAAATATCTATTTGATGATTCTAATCATCAATGTAGAGTAAAAACTAGCTCTTCCAGGTGTGTGATTTTTCCATTGTCATTCTGCTACTCGAATTCAGGCACAGTGAATTCAAACGAGTGGATTTATGTGTGTGGCAATTTTCTAGGTGAGTAGAACGGAGAAAGAGACAGGCAAAGAATTATAGAGAGAATGTGTTAAGGAAACGATCAAAATTTTGGGCTGTGGAAAGAGAGAAGTGAAAACAGCTGTAATAAACAGGGATAAAATGATGAGGGTAACATACTGGAAGTCTCAGAGAAATATTGCTGCAGAGTAACTGAGCAAGTGAGGAGACAGAGATGAGTTGGTGTCAGAGTGAAACATTTCGTTTAGAACCAATAATTCGGAGATGTTGCGGACCTGACAAAGTCCATATTGCAACAGCAGGAGCAAATGGCCAAGGAGGAAGGGACATAGGAGATGAGGTGTCAAGAGACCATGGTGCCAGAAGCTGGCATCCCTTTCCTGAGGGCCCTAAGAAAGCAACAAAGCTGTCATGGCCACCACATGAATGTTAAGTAGCCCAGGAAGACGTTAAATGCTGGAAGATGACGTTAATATTTAGTAAGGGGGCATGGAGAGAAAGCTGGTAGTTTTGTGAGAGCAGTTGGAGAACTGGGGTAAACACCGGGACTCGACGCTCAGAGTAGCCAGAGACTGTCCAGGAGTGAGGTGGACAGGAAGTGAAGGTGAGCACTAAGAGAGGCGGGGACCTCCCTTCCTCAGTGACCCCAGGACCTGCTGAAGGGGAACTGAAGAGAAAGCGGCATCCGGAGGAGCAGCCAGTTCTCTGGTGAGACAAGAAGATGGAGTTGTCTCTGGGGTGAGAGGTGAGGAGTGTGTGGAGCAGCTGGCCTTAGACAGGGACATTCAGTGGACAAACTGGGAGAGCCTGGGCATGGGGTGGGGATGGGTTCAGAGAGACACACACTGTGTGTAGAGTTGGGTGACAGCAGAGGGACTGGAAAGTGGTGGCTGAGCTCAAGATGAGCATGAGGCATGGAGACATTTCTCCTACTCCCTCGGAGAAGAAAGATGCTCAGCCAAATGAAGAGAAATTTAGAGCATGCTTGCTCACATTTCGGTTGCTGGAGCAGTTGTTTGGGCCACTGACCAAAGACAGCTGCCGTGGGAGGCATGGTTGGAAGCCTTCGCATGGCAGCATCTTGCCCTTCCTCATTACAGACATCATGCTTCTGGTTTTCACTTGCTTGGCTCAGTCTGAAAGCGTGTGAAGAGGATCCTATCTGCTCTGTACCTGCCTGCACTAGCAGCTGCAGCCTCACAGGATCATGGGAACGGTCGCAGGCGAGCTGGATGGTGCTCGTGAGACATGCCGGCAGAAGCCCAGCGCTGACCCCCTCTGCAGAGCTGCCCCCGCCTCACTGCATGGTGAAGGAGGAGAAGGAACAAGACCCTGGGATCAGAAGGCCTCACCCTTGTGCTGATGTTTTCAGTGAGAACGTGGAGCTCTTTCGTCTGTCACACATGAGCTTATTTCCGACCACGCCGAGATCCGCCCAGATGAACCAGAAACAACAGCTGGTGTCCAGGCCCAGCCAGAGCAACCCTGCCCCGTGTCCCCAGCTGCCCTACCCTTCATGCACCCCCACACCGGAGGAGCCCCAGGGCGCAGCAAGACGCAGCACAGTGAGAGGCTGGCTGTGACAAAGCCTGACAGAGAAGGGAAAGCGCACTCCCGACTGATACTGAATGACACATGTGCCTGGGCCACTGCGACATTTTTGGGGGAGAGGGTAAAATTATTTTATTAAAGAAAGGAAAAAGTAGTTTCTCTCTAGCGGAGAAACTCAGAATCGGGCTCAACATTAGACTGGCTGAGAAGGTGGAGAGTGAAATGCTTACAAGCCAGCGATGCAGTTAACTTTCCTGTCTGGGCCAGTGTGAGGGTTTCGATCAGTAGCCGTCTGCTCAAATTATATACTGCTTCTCAAGGAATAAGAGATTTTTGTTCTTTAAGAAGAGAAAACGGAAGCCTTGGGCAAAATTAAAATACCTAAGAACTGCTTTTAAAAACGATTATAAATGTGCTCATACAGACTTAGCGTAGGAGATATAAAACATTCGTCATTTCCATATTTCCTCAGGTTCCAGTCGCTCTCTCCTTTTCCCTCTTTCTTCCTTCTCCCCTCTTCCCTCGCCTTCCCGGGCTCCTCTCCTCTTCCTCTCCCTCCACCGCACTCTCTCAAGCAACTAAAATGTCGGACTCCTCGTCTGCGGAACCTAGGACAGCATGCGATGCTGCCGGAGACCAGGGCCCTGGAGTGGGGAGAGCCCTGGGGAAGGGCAGTGAGCCAGCGTCTCAGTTGCGTCTCAGACAGGCAGACTATTCGGCCACGTCAGCTGAGCTGCCTGCGTGTGGGGGCCAGAGGGGCTGGGCCGGGCTGGGGCTGCTGAGCCCTGAGGGCCTGCCGCTCGAGGGCTTCCTTGCTGCCTCTCAGCCTGCAAAGGGGCTGGGGCAACTGCCGTCCGCCGGCAGCACCAGGCAAGGCCAGCCTGGTCTCTCTGTCCCTCCTGGCCCCAGACAGTCAGCCCAGGGCCACGCTCGGTCCCCTGAGGCAACACCACTGTCTCCTCGCAGCCTCTGTGGCTCCCGGCCTGGCCCCGGCTGTCTGCCTCGAGGGCAGTTTCTCAACAAAATACGCAGGAGTCACACAGTGGTCAGTAGAAGTATTTCTTTACTTAAATAGGTTTCTTTCTTTTTTCGGAAATTATTCTTAAATTTCCTGGCTACGGGCTCTGTCATCTACTCTGCAACCCACAGGAGGCAAGTTGTTCCGCATTTCTTTTTTAGAAACATTTTTAACTGACAGACGATTGTCTCTATTACCAGCGTGTGTTTCCCCATCTGCATACATGGTGGAGTGGCTCTGTCAAGGTCATTAACAAATGCATTATCTCCTGTATCTTTCCCTTTTTGTGGTGAGGAACTTAAAATCTACTTTTGATAATTTCTAAGTGCACAATACACGAACTATTGTCGCCGTGCTGCACGATAGATCTTGGTTCATTGTTCCTGGTGGCAGTAGGGCTATATCATCACTAAGGAGCAATGATGCCACCTGGGTCAGGCCGACCTGAGGCAGTGGAAGCAAAGAGCAGGGGACAGAAAATGCATAGGAGATCAATAGGGCAGAGTCAGTGGGGGAAGCACAAATGGAGGAGGAAATAAAATCAGAACAAGCAGGTGAAGAGCTGCCTCTTCCTCAGTGAACACAGAACATCCTGGGGATGGGTAGGTCCCATCCACATATTTTACGCCCTGCACAGAGAACCACCTTTGGTGGCCTTGCCACCTCAGGATCCCACCTGGGCCTGGCAACCTGAAAACGGGCGCGGCCCATTTCTGGGCTGGGCCCAGGCCTGGAGGACACGGTGTCTGCGTGGAGCCATGCAGGCGTGATTACAGGGTTCCACCGCTCTGTCGCATTTGATTGTTACTGTGGAGGATAAATATAGAAAGGAGAGAAAACCCACTCTGGACTTTGAAAGTCTAGCAATTTCTTTGTGGTGTGTTTAGTCTCCTGCATTTACCTCAGCTTTATTTAAAGAGCAATTAAACATCTGTAAATTCAAAATAAAAAATGAAGGCAATGCTGAGATAAGGGTTTTTTTAATTAAACTCTTAAACCATGTAAATTATTCTGCTGCCAATGTCTTCCACTTAAGTCTTTTAAAATGTCTGTCCATTCATTAAAAAACTATTTGAATTAATATTTGTAATTTAAATAGTTGCACTAACCTTAACCTCGATAAACTATAATTTTTATTAAAGTATCTTGGTTTTCAGCTATTTAAATGAGACAGCGAAGCATATGCCATGCGGACGTCATTGTGACCACAGTGGTCATCTTCACAACCGGCACTACAGCTGTAACTAAATAAATCAAGCAGTGGCCTGCATTTGTTCTCAAAGGTGGCTGAGTGGAGTTGGCGCTGCTGTGATCCAGCTCAGTAAGCCGAAGCAAATGCGGTCACAGCAACCCCCGCATGCATGGGACTCAAGAAGAAGGTGGCTCGCTCTTCCTCTCCCATGTCTGGCATCCAGCATCTCTTGACAACCTGCCATGTGCCAGGAGAGTGGTAGATGCAGGTTAACTTAGCGGCCTACTCCATTCAGGCTGCTGGAACAAAGCCTCATAAACCTGGTAGTTTAGACGTGTCAGGAATGCATTTCTTATGGGTCGGGCTGCCCGGAGTCCAGGAGCAAGGAGCAGTAGACTGGGCGTGGACCAGGCGGTGTGACCCAGGTGGTGTGACCAGGTGTGGACCAGTCAGTGTAGCCAGGCAGTGTGACCAGGAGATGTGGACTAGCAGTGTGGCCAGGAGGTGGCCCGGGCTGCTCCAGGAGCAGCCGAGGGAAGGAGCAGCCACACCACAGGGCCCACCCTGGGCAGAGCAGAGGAAGCAGTGCGGCCCTGGAGTGGCGGAAGGAGGCCGGTGACAGAGGCAGCCCAGGGAAGGCAGCCAGAGCGTAAGAAGCAGCCACGGTCAGAAGTGTCACAAGCCAGGCTGGTATGTCACCTCGCCTGGACAGTGGTCCTCTTCCAGCACCTTTCTTCACCGTGGCGTGGCTGTGGTTTTTCTTTATATCACCCTGTGGCTACGCCTCACAATAAAATATCCAAATAAGCTGAAGTTATATAACTTCGACCTTTTATGACAACGTTTGAAGAAATAGTCCTGTGCTGGGTCAATCTGTATTTCGCACAAGCTTGCAGCATGTTTGGGAGAGAAAACAAACTGAGGTTTTGAGCATGCCAGAGCTCACTGGGTGGCCGAGCACGTGACAGGGTACTACTGAGCCAGCTCACAGAGCTTCTGAGCTCGGGTCCGAAATCTCAGCGGACTCTGAGTTTGTTTTGTGAAATGTTTCCTCAGCACCACGCTCTCCTTCCTCAGTATGCGAATTATAAAATGTTTGGCATCAGATTCTTAATAAAAATCTAAAATATTTATAACAGTTGCTAATGATTAATGAAGAGCTCTTCTGAAACCCATATGTTAATTATTCATTTTATCCTCTATTTTTCTAATTTGTACCAAACTCCATTCTACTTCCCTTATTTATAAAAATTAATTAATTTCAAAATATTAAATATATGATGAAAATAATAAATTTAGGATGGCTGTCTCCCCTACTACCACCTGTTGTATATTGACAGCCATATGAATTTTAAAATCTTAAGAAAAATGTCTACTTCTATACTCTTCTAGACATTGTTTATGTTTGTGTTAGAATATAAAATTGGGACTGCTATAAAGTGAGAATTAAAATTTCACAGGAACATAATATATATTATTTAAAATTAAATACCAATAAATCAGCGATACCATTTGCAATTCCATATGGATTGAGATGAGGAAGCTAGTTCAGAAAACAGTGATCAGTATTAATGACAATCCATTATGATGAAACTTATAGTATTGACATTGAAGTTTTCTGAATTTTAAGAAGAAAAAAAAGAAACTGAACAGTTTCTATACACATCATTACTAAAGCATATATATTCTATTAGTGATTTTTGAAAACCTTTTTCTACAGTACAGCACAGAAAGCAAGTAAGTACAGATATTGTGAGGGTCAAAAATCTGACTTTTGACAATCAGCACAACACTGGCCCCAGGAAAGATATCAACAGCAATGCTAAAGCAAAATGTTTCTTTTAATTATCAGCATCAGCCTGGCTTATTTCATAACTTTCCAATTTCTTGTTCTTCGAGAAAGAAAGGGGGGAAATAAGAACTAACATATGTTGCTTCTTATGTCACCTCATTTAATCATTTAATATTCGCAGGCAGCCAGATAGAGCTGCGACTCCGCCTCCCAGGGGCGAGTCTCAGCCTTCCCGGCCCTGGAGCAGGGCCAAGCTGAGTGCTGTGGCTCCAGGGCTCTGGTGAAGGTCAGAAGACGGCCTTTCCCTGCGCCCTTCCTGCAGCCGGTGGGCAATCCGGGGGACAACAGCATCTCTCTCAGCTTGTTTCAACCGCCAAGAAATTAAAGCACATGTTGCTGCCTTTGGAGGACCTAGTGTGTCTACAATATTCTCTGGGTCCCAGAGGGGAATAAAAACAAAATGTTTTAAACAGTCCTTGGGAATAGTTTGGCTTAGATTTGAGCACTTTTATGTAAAATCCTAAAATAAGTGAAAATTATACAAGATGTGAGTTTTCTCTCTTTTTTAAGAGAGCCAGAAATTAGCAGCTGGTCCCCATCAGGGATCCAGGTAGCAATCTTTCTGCTTCAGCCTTCTGGGTCTGGCTATTATCTGATCACCTCAGAGTCCAAGACAGCATCTGAGGCTCCAGTCATCACACCAGTGTTGCAAGCAGCACAAAAGAGAAAGAAAGATCAGAGACGAGAGCTTTTCCACTGAGACGGATCCTTTCAGCCTTCCAAAAGTCTCATAAACTACCCCGACTTGCACCTTGTTAGTCAGAATATTGTCACAGGGTCACACCTAAATGCAAGAGGATTGAAAATATGAATATTCAGATGTCCAATTGTCCAGCTAAAAATCAAGGTTTGGCTGTTTAGCCAAGAAAGAATAGCTGCCCCAGCAAACACACCAGTCTGTACTGTAGTCTATGCGCAAAATATTTGGAAATTAATATATTAACTAATGCAATTCTTAAAGTACATAATGGCAGTGTGAAAAATTTCTACCCATCTTGGGGTCTCCATGTAGGCTGGCTTCCAAGGTCCCTGACATCCTGGAGCCTTAGAACTGCACCTCTGCGCCATGTGGTGCCCATAACCTCAGGTCCTGCTACCCCCAACATCCCCTTCAGAATGTGTGCCAGCTCCCACCTTGCACTGGCCGGGATGTGATCACAGCCTCCCATCCTGTGCACCCACTGGGGCTCCACATGGTGCTGTACACGGCAGAGCTGCACACAGGCTGAGGAAGGGAAGAGAGTGTGTGTGTAACCGAGCCTGGCTCTGGACACACTGCGAAAACAAGAGACTGCATCACGTGTGCCCTAGTACCTAGAAGTTAGATCGTAATACACACACACACACACACACACACACACACACACCAGGAAAAAAAATGTGTTTTAAATGATTGATTTAAAAAAGATAGAATTCAAACTCATTTGGACGTGGCCTTTTCTTTTATGATCCCTAAGTTCTCGTACAGAAAGTGAGCAGGAAGCGGTCAAGGGAGCCTTAATTGAGTTTTTATTAACTTGACCACTTCACTGACTAATCCATCTCCAAGTTGGATGGTTTTATAGGTACACATTTAGGTTATACCATCCCACATTAAAAGCAGCTATTAGGTTAATTAAGACTAACCTCGTTTCCAGGACCCACTGTAAGCCATTCTGCACGCTTGGTGTGCACTTACAGGGCCTGTGAAAAGTATCATAATGTGAGCAAAGGTCAAAGGGAAGTTGCTCCCGCCCCCGATGGGCACCTGGGTACAGCATGCAGATCTTAAAGCCAAGGCCTGCTGGAGCATTGTGAGGAACAGCAGGTGTGGAGAAGGCTTCACGATCTTTCTCAGTCAGTCAGGCCTCCTCCTGCAGAATGGGGAAACTGGCATGGAAGGTCGGAGGCAACGATTCAAAAAGCCAAGAAGTGCTTAAAATTTTCAAGACCACCCCCTCAGAGGTTACGTGAAAACATGCTGAGTTATTGTTTTGCCAAAAACTGAAAGAGCAGAAAGAGAGCATTATCGACAATTTTTAAGTATGTGAAGAAAAGCTGAATGCTTTACCCCAAGATATTTGCAGGCCAGGGCAAGAGCGCGAAGTCCTCCTGACCACTTGTCCTGCGACCTGGCTCCTGGCCACTTCTCGCAGAAGCAGCCATTTGCTCATAATTTCCCACCATGTCATCACTGCAGAATCAAATTATTTTTTCTGTTCCCTTTCTACTTGAACTCTCTGAGCTGGTCCCCAGACTTATTCCATACATGTCTCCTCGGGGGACTTGCCACTCCACCTCGCAGGACAGGCGTGTTTCTGAGCTGCTGTCACGCGCCCCTCCTGCCCCACCTGCTCCTGCAGGGCTTTCTGTCCCACCCTTTCTTAGAACTGGAGAGTCTCTGCCTGCTTCCACCCTTCTGCGGGCTTCAGCACTCAGGCACGTGCTGGACTTTCAAATCGATGTCTGATAACCCTCACCTCTGAATGCCTCCTGATTTCTCTGCATGGGGCCACCTACAATATCTCAGGGCCAGCAGGCCAGGGCACAGCACCTCCCATTCCCTTCGCCTTCGCCCCACCTCAGTGGGCCTCATCTTCCCTGCTCCCCACACTGGAAGCTTCAGACAGACTCAGGAACACACGGGGCTCATCCGCCCACATCAGCCTTCTGCTGCCCAGCCTTCAGAATCAGCCTTCCTTCTTGCCCTATGTATTGTCTCTTAGTAGTGCGCCACAATGGCCTTCTACTTTGTTTTCTCACCCGTAATTTCTCATGTATCCACTCCGCCCTATTCCCCACTGCCGTGTGTACTCTTGAAATGGAGGTTTTATCCATTTACTTTCCCATCTGGAAAACCTTCCAGGGGCCTCGGACACCTCCAAGTCCAAGATTCTTCCTGTGGTTTCTCAACGTCCTGGTCATGAATGCCTGTATATTTGCTCTTTTATCCTTGGCAAGCACCCTGCCATTTTATACTTTGCCCCCCTTCGCTGAAACTATTCTATCAGCCTGAAATGCCATTTCTGCATCTCTATCTTTTGAAATTATATTTAGAATAAAACTCTTCATAAACCAAATCCCAAATGCTTTATGGCCCTCTTCAGTAAAAAGAGACAAGATTTAAATAAAATTCCTAATGAAATATCCAAAACAGAAAACATAAACTAGACAAATCCAACAAAAACCATAAAGGCGCAATAATGTGAATGCAGTAAGTGGCAATAAACACAAATAATTGCAATTATTTGACATACCAATCTTCAAAAGGCCTTCGAAATTGGAAGATGAGCAAAATGAGACATTGTCCTTGGTGAGTTTCTGAAATTACAGACCATTTGTTAGAGTACCTTTCTGTTGATGAGCTATGTTACTATGGCCTTGGAAAATAATTATGAAAATTTAAGCAAAATAATTCCCTTTTTGGCAGACACACTGAAACACCATCGTAAGAAAATACATTCACCGATATGTCATCCATTTGTTTATTTATTTGACATGTGTTACACAGCGTTACTTCTGAGACACAAAGTTCAGCAGGTCTTTAGTTTATAGTCAGGAAGAGGAAAAGGTGTGGATAAAAACGACCACATAGTACAAAATGGACCCTGATAAATGCCGTGAGAACTGTGGTGCGGCCACTTAGCTGAGAGGAGATCAGTTAAGTGGGAGGAGTCAGAGAAGGCTCATGAAGGAAAGGTGTTTGAAATGGGTCCTGACGGAGGTGTAACATTCAGGCATCAGGGCAAGTCCAGGCCGAAGCGTTCCCCAAACAGTGTCGCGCGTCCGGCTGTCGGGTGGATGTGATCACCCTGCCCCATGCGGAAAGCGGCGTGGAAGAGTGGTAGGAAATAACAGAGTGGTGGGTCACAGTCAGCAGCCACAGAGGACCCGACTGTGAAGCCACACTAGCAAGGACCACCCTGCGCTTTATTGTCGTCCAGGCTGGGCCGTCGGCACATTTGGGCTCCGGGAGGTCAATTGGCAGCGTCTTAGGGGCTGGGTTTTTGGACTATGGGGAAGTATTGGAAGGAAACAGTGGGCAAGATATGGTTGAATAAATAAAGGCAATCTTGGCAAATATTCGGCAGTGTTGATGGTGTAGAAAATGAGAATCCAGACAATTGGTCACATGTCTAGCCTTTGTAAGAAGGAAACCGGAGGATTATGAGCAGAAAACGGGAAAGGCGATCAAGGGTGGAGTTCAAGGGGAAGTGAAAAGACTTTTCCTTGAAATACTTCTCTGTGGAGGTGCAAATCCAGCTTACCGTGGTCTTCCTGGCTGTTCTCAAGGTCACAGAGGCCTGAACTTCTCCTTCTGCTCACAACCTTCAGCTGTGAGCCCCACTCGCCCTCCCACCAAGCCTGGAGCGTTTTGCCACAAGATGCCTGCTCCTCCTGTCTTCTGTAACTCCAATCAGACTGAGAGTTTCTACAGGAGCAGGTGAGCCCACTTCCTTGACATGGGGCATGGATTCTCGGGGTCCTAGAAGCAGCTTTACAGCCCAACCCAACCCAAGCCCCCTGGTCCCAGAGTTTCTGAGTCGGGGTGGGGGGTCAGGGTCTCACTCCACTGTGCCCCAGTTGGGTCCCCCAACTCTCCCTAGAGCTAAAAGCGCTACATCCTAACTGCGTTTTGGCATGTTTAAAAGCCTCCTGCAACGTTTCCAGTTCCGACTGTCTTACCAGTAAACGTGGATCAATCATACTTCATTGTCAATACAGTTTTGTTTCATAAACTATTTTGTGCAGTTTCCTTAAAAACAATTTGCTACAATGATTAAATTTTGTCAAATATCCAATCAAAAGGGTTGACAATACGTTGTTATTATTAATGGCAACAAATCTTGAAATGTTTAAATGTTTAATTTTTGATATTTGCTTTGCTTAACATGTTTACATTTTAAATCTTGATTCTTGAATATCGGAAAAAATGCTGAAATTCTGGGAGGTTTTGAATAGTTCATAACAAACATTAACATTTATGAAGCCAAATAAGCACAGAAAATGACTCTAAAGGCTTAATAAACTGGAGCCTTCCCAAGTTATTATGTAATTATTAGGCCAAAACTTTACCAGCCTACAACTCCACAAGGCTGCCTCAAAGACCCGCCCATTCCTAGGAAAATCAGAGCTTTTCCCGGGTTTTCTTCTTTTAATCAGCTTTTCAAATTTATATTATTTTCTCTTTGTTGTTGGTTTGTGTGTGTGTGTGTGTTAAAAAAAAGAGTTGCACAAAATTTTGCTGATACGATTTAGATACCGTATTGTTACTCTTGCCATCATCCACAATAAAAAGAAGAAATTCTATTAATTGAGGACTCAGAAAAATCTAAGTTAGACACATTGTGACATCTCACAATTCAAAACAGGAAAGTGGCTTGCTCTTTCTTTGCTTTATTCAGTTACTCACACAACCATTCATTAAATATTTATCCAGTATCTATTACCACAAAGCACCAGGAAAGAATACAGAAATAAATAAAATGAAATCACTAAATGTGCACATTATCATATTTCCTAGTAGCCTGAAATACCAAACTATCAGCACCAAGCAGACATTTTATTTTAAAAAGTCTGGAGAAGAAACATTCAAGAAATGAAAGCTGGCCTTGTATCAAAGTTTAAAGCAAACAAGCAAACACCCAGAGCAATTGAGCACAAGGGCCCTGGACAGGATCTGAAATCCACTAGATAGAAAATTCCAGAAGTGCCATGTACTTTTTCAACTTCATTAGGTCTGGTAGTTATGGCTCTGTGTGTGTGTGTTAGTAGGTGTCTATGTACTTGTTTAAAGGCAAAGGATCACTTCCTTCCCTACAGGACCTTTTCTGTATCTCCAAAGACACTGAAAATTCATCCATCTATGTCTAATTAAAATGACAAGTCATGTTTTCTTTGATTTATTAGTAAACAACTAAATAGCAACATTAAGCTTTTAGGAAAAGATTAACAACACTACACTGTAGTACCTGTCATGGTAATTTAAGTAAAAGCTGTTAGAAATGTTCATTCTTTATAATGGAACATTCAGTAGTCCTTGCCTGGTGGACAGGGAGACACTCAAAGGCACCTCTGGGACTAGGGCAGAAAGGCTGCAGAATGAAAAGCAGCTTGTCTGAAAACCGGCTAAATCAGGAGTGCAAGGTTTTCCTGTTTCACTTAAATTTTTCTTTGTTCAAAAGTCTTAAATCTGTATGACATATGAAACTGAATTTATTTGATGAACTTAAAAGTTGCACATCTAATTTTCCAATATTTCTTTAATTCTTGTAAACAGATATTCCTCCTAAGTGCTAAAACAGTAAAGTGTGAGAATATAGGGTGCTTTTCTCTTTTAACTGTGAGAATAATGATTATTCCTGTCTTGGAAGGAAAATAAATCACTGGTTAATAAAATCGTTTTTCTCAACAACACAGGAAATAATTGAAAGAATGAAGAGAACTGTAAATCTTGGTTTATGTATACTCGCCAAAAGTCACCATGTCTCTTCCAGAGGCTAAATGTTCAACCCTTCTACCTTCTTACATCTTGAGGGTTTTTTTTTTTTAATTCTTGAAAGTATGTTCAAAGAAATGAATTTCTTTATTCTGGATTTGTCTGAATTAGTATAAAATTTTACTTGTCCCAGAAACTAAATTTCAGAACCTTTCTTTCAACACCTGGCTTGTATCCTCACGAAAACCCTAGTAAATTGATGCTTCCATTCTAGAGTTCCTCAGTCCCCCGATCACAGCACTGAACAAGGTGGACACTGAACCACAAGTGCCCCATCACACATGCTTCTGTGACGTAAACACTGATGAATCAGAAAGGATAGTGGGTATTTGTCTGGTTCATTTGTTTATTATTACGAAACTGTGCTACTAGAGTCCCTACATTGTTTCCAAATTGCATTTGTTTTTATGGCCACAATTCCAAATTGTTTCATGTCCTAACTCGTATCAGCACTGATCTATATTCTTAAATATTAATTGGTGGTCTTTTTACTAAAAAGATATATCCAGGAGATCAATCAAGATCAAAACGACACCCTGAGAAGAGCAGAAATTGCGTGCTATGCACTGTAGACCACTCACTAGAGCACCAGCACAGAAGAGGAGGAGTCTGGTTTTTATAAACTAAATTTGGAAACTTAATCTGATTATAAAATAGAATACAGTTCCAGAAGACTGCGTCATATGGGAAGTCTCACCCACCCAAACCCCTTTAGACAGCCAGCAAGCGAGCCGCAAGCTGCAGCGGAAGTACATATAGGCAACATGGTGAAAGACGTGGTGCCGGTTGCTCAGGTGGGCGCCTACAGCCGGGTTCAGAGCCTCGGCGGTGAGCAAAACAAACCGCGGGAGACAGACGGGGCTGCCGTTGTGCCTCACAGTCGCACAGGGGGGCAAAACGACGAGGATGGCTAAGTCTGAGAAGGCAGAGAATTTTCAAAGACTTCAAGAAGACTACTTGAAACATGATTTATATCCACAGTCAGTGATCTTAAACCTCGGTTAAGTGCAGTTTTTCCTTGAAGTGTTATTAAAAGTAAGTACAGTAGTCCATCTGCCTTAGGATATAATTTTGGTTATTTAAAAAAATTTAAACATTGTGCTATTATAGTACTAATATATGTTACGGTGTATATTATTTAAGATAACGATAAGCAATAATACATAAAAACAGACACTTATTGAAGGTTTATAATCAAAGATTTTCACTGAAAAGCGCACAAGATCAAGAAATGTGTGGTGTCCACTGAATGAGTCGGTTTTCTGTTACTGTGTCAGACATCTGCGATAATGGACTTCCAGAGAGAAAGGCTGACCCCGGCTCCGGCTCTGGAGGTCCAGCCCATCATCGGCTGGCCGCACCTTGGCGTCTGCAGAGAGGCAGCAGGCATGGAAGGACCTCCTGGCCAAGCCTCCCTCCTGGCCAGGACGCGAGAGAGCACTCAAGGAAGGGTGAGGGATGGGACGCCGCTTCCCCCCCAAGGGACACCCACGGTCCAGAAGGTGCCACCAGCTCACGAAGGCTGTGCCACCTCCCGGTAGCGCCAAGCGGACACCGCACCTTCGCACGTGGGTCTCTGAGGGACACTTGTCCTGACCAGTGTCCACTCTGAGACCATCGAAACGCTCGCAATGCAGCAGTTCCAACGCAGGGCAGAGCACTCCGTGAACTCACTCTTAAGTGAGCCCACCAGGACAGAGGACACTTGGGACAGCGCAGCCGAGGCTGCCCCCGCTCCCATTGTTCTGTTCGGAGGTCGTTTCTATGGCCCAGGCGGCTCCAGTTTTATTCTTATTTTTAATTTTTACTAGTACATAGTCGCAGTACACGATAATCGCATTCCTTATGGGGAGCTGGTACAAGTACACAATGCACTTAACTCTTTCTGTGTCCCTGCCCCTCCCCTAACCTCCCTCCATCTCTAGGCCTTTCTTTTTCAAAAGATCCATCTCCCTGTTTCTTGTTATCTAGCTTCTCTTTTGCTTTCTGTTTATACTTTGGGTTTCTCCTGTAAGAGAATCTGTGAGATACTGAAGCTGTGTGTCGGATTTACTTCACTTGACATTTCCAGTTGTGCTCTAAAGAGGAGGGATGTAAGGAAGGAGAAAGGGGAGGGAGAAGAAAAGACAGGCAGACAGAAAGGCAGAAACACAAGCAGAAAGAAAGAAAAACGTACGAGACAGAGTAAACGAGTGCTGCCCTCCGGGGCATGGGACACGTGCTGGAGCAGGGCAGCCCGGGCCCCGAGTTCTGGTCCCCTCCGCACCCCTAGCCCGCTCGCCTCGCCCCACCCACAGGGCCATCCCTGTGCACACTCGTTCTTCCTTGGGCCACAGGAACAAGCTACAGGCCACAGCTTCTACGGCAGAGAAAATAAGGGGGAAAAAAGAGAAGAGTGAGTAATTTATAATAAGGGTTAATTACTTCTTTAAATGGTACAAACTATAATGTATAATCTGTTTCCAAAACATCCGACAAACATGCAGCACCAACTCTGCAAAGAATGATTTGTTTATTCACAAACATAACTCGGGGCAGCAACTGTGATAAAGAGCAGGAGACAGAAGGGCTGCAGTTATCTGTAAACAGAGTCCAAGTGGACAAGAAAGAAATTTAGAATATCGATTTAGTGGACGAGGGACCGCAGCACTACCCGTGGCAGGGCATCAAGGACAGCGCAGAGAATTTGGGACCCGCGACACTGAAACATCCAGCGATTTCCAGCTTCTCTGCCTGCGTTTCCGCCCGCACGGCCGCCGCAGTTCAGGCTTGAGGGCTGCTGTCCCTGCTCCTGGGACAGTCCTCTGTGAGACCACCCTGCTCTCCCTCGCCCCAATTCTTTCCTATGTCGGTAAACATAAAAGAATTTATTTTTCTGATGTTTAGAGTCTTGGAAACATAATTGACTCTTTTTTTCTAGGTTTATATAAAGACTCTTTCAGTGCACGTCCCAGATACTTAACAGTTACAGTGGTCTTGGGCAGTTGGAACATGCGCAGAGCTCGTCTTGATCCTCATTTTCATCTGTCTTAATGTTTGCTTCAGTAACCTTCCTGGCATGTGTTTATTTGGTGACAGCTACTTTTCAATAGCTGTGTCTGGCCTCCTGCCTTCCTCAGTGCGGCAGGAGGAAGAGGCCCCAGTTGTCTTTCCTCCGCTGTGGCACCTCATTCCCCTTCACACACACTCATCTCTCCCTCAAGAACGGGTGCCCTGCCGCGGTCCTGGGCCCTTCAGAAGGCACAGCCTGCCGTCCCTGGCTTGACCCAGGTGACCGGCCAACCCGGCCCAGACGTCCAGATCCAAGGTCTCCTCACCTTCCCTCGGCCCGGCCCTTCGTTTTCTTTTTTTAACCAAGAGCATGTATTGGTACACTGTAGATATGCATAGCGATCACATTCATCATGGTGAATTTGTACCTGTGCATGACATATCTTGGTTCCCTCCGCCCCACCTCCCTTCCGCTCCCCTCCCCTCCTTGTTTACAATAGCTTTATTTACATTTTTCCACTGTTTTCTCTTTTTCTTTTCTATTTCTCTTCCTTGCTGTCCCCCTCCTCCCTCTCTGTTCTCTTTCCATTTGAATAGTATCTTTCTTTTTCACACTATCTATTATATCTTTTTGTCTTTATTTACACTTATGGTTTCTCATATCAGAGAAACTATTCAGTATGTACTCATGTGTGTCTGGTTTATTTTACTTAAGAGTATGTTTTCAAGGTGCATCCATTTACTTATGTCTCAAGTTTATCCTTTTTTATGGCAGAGTTGTACTCCATTGTATAGAAAAACCCACATCTTCTTTAATCATTCATTAGCTGCTGGGCATTTGGGTTGTTTCCAAGACTTAGCTGTTTCAAATTCTGTTGCTATAAACTTGGCTGTGCGTGGCCCTTTTTTAGAGAAAATCCAGATCGATGCTCACATTCTCTGTACAGCTTCACTCCAGATAAGCACCTAGTCTTGGAAAGCACTCCCCCCCAGAGAATCAGCAGGCAAGTGACAGGGTCCAGGGAACAGCCGGACCCATCGAGTGGGACAGTGAACACACGGAAGAACAGTGTGCCTAGGGTGCGGGTGATCACCATCCTCTGCCTCCTGTCCTAAGTGTGCTGACGGCGAGGCCAACATCCTGTCCTTACCAGAGCACCTGCAAAGCCTACTAAGCACTCAAGGTAAAAGTACGGTCTGAGTTCTCACATGAATCAACAGACTTTGTTAAGGTTTGGGAAAGTGGAAGAACAGAGGGGCCTCACGGAACACAGTGTATGTGACAGCTCCACCTCTCACAGGTCCACACATAGCCCTGGGTCTGAGGGATACAGGTGTCCCTTCCAAGAGCGCACAAAGCCTGGTGTGTCCTCTAGCAACCGCGGCTCCTCCTGCCCCTGCTGCCAGAGAGGGACATCTCTCTGCCTGCTTTGTCCTCTGTCTTAAGGTGACTCCTCTGTAAGAAAATACCACTTTCTGCAAACTCCCCAATCTTACCAGAATTACTGAGCCTTTCTATTATAATAATCACTCGCCTGGAGCAATTAAATCTCCTAGCCTATTTCGTCACTTTAGATCCACTTAAAATTACAACTGAACCTTCATTTTATACCCCGGAACCCAAGTTACAGGGGAAATTACACATTCAAGCCTTCCACCCACTGTTTCTCTTGGAATAATTATTGTTATTAGGGATTCCTACCCAAGTAAGGGCCTTATTTAATTAACAGAAGCTAAAAAGAAGCTGACTGCAAAGAGAAGAAATTAGTATTTAACAGGAAAATAATAAACACTATGTCTCAGATTAATTTACCTTCCTGTGTTTGGATTTAGTATTACATAACATACTTCAAGACAGAGTGCAAACACAAGGGAAGATAACACGTGACACCACGCAGGCCCTGAGCATGTGTAGCGGTCTGTCAGGGAGAAGGACCACTCCTCCCTTGGGATGTGGCAGTCTGGGCCATGTCACCAGGAGCTGGGTGTGGAAAGGCATAGCCTGTCGGGGACAGGGTCGGGTTTGGAGTGTTAGGCTTCTCTCTCCGCAGACAATGTCGATCATTCTGGCAAAAGCAGCTATGGAGAGTTACGCAGCTACCAAAATATTCCTACGTTTTTCACATTTGTGAACAAAATATTGGTTTCCTCTAGCAAAGCAGACACACACCAAGTTTGCAAGTTATTTTTAAAGACCATTTTCCATTCTTCTGCAATTTGGTATTTTTTATGCAGCCTGATAAAGTAATTATGATCGCAAATTGTCTTAAATTCTTATGTGTAAACGATCACAGGGTTGCAGTGAGGTGTGAACTTTGTTCCACACTGTGTTGTAACGTACAGTTTCCTTCAGGAGGATGGTTCCTCCTCCAGAGAAACAGCCTTCTGCTGCCTTTCCACGCTGATGTACAGAATATAGGACATAAGCTTCTTGAGTCTCGGGAGAACTAGGGAAACAGCGAAAAGCAAAACAAACTTTGGTAAAACTCACCACGTGGAAACTTACAACTGCATGAAAGTCACGTACGCCATGTGTGTTTTTATTAGAATGCAGCAAAGAGCTTTTAATAGGTGAATTTTCTGATAGCCACAGACTGACACTTGAGTTTCAGGGACAAATATTTTACATTATCTGAGTTCCTCATAAATAGGGTCGATAAGCGTGAGACCATAAGAACCAACTCAGCATGTGCTCAGATCAGAAGTGTGTGATGCTGATCTGTGTATCTTCAAAATGTAGAGACGTGAAGAAACCTGAAGGGACTGTGGAGTGTGGACAAGAAGATGGAGAGCTCGGGCTCAGAGATGCAAGACGGCGTTCAGGGCTGGGGCGTCCAAGCTGAGATGCAAGTGCGGCTGCCTTTTACCAGGCTGATTCTCTGCCTGCTGCTTTACCTGCAAAGGAGACACTGTAGTCAGACTCACAGGGCCAGGGTGACGACTAAGTGAATCAGCACTGGGAAAGCACTTAGAACAGTGCCTAACACATAAGCAAAACTCGATAAACCCTCACTAAAAGTAATATCTGACATTGTGATGCCGCAAGAGACGGAGGGAGAACAAGACAGGTGTGTGTTCAGAAGAGAAACATTTTCATATTACTTGTAGTCTTCCCCTTTCTGTTATGGATTTATCTTCTCCATATGTCTGAACTGCGTTAGGTGGTGATGGTGGAGATTATGCGAAACCTGCCCCGTAATTGAATCTTCATCTCTTACAGCATCAATTGTCTGCTCCCAAAGATATTTCCGAATGGGTGGTTAAACAGAGATATCTTCTATCTCTTGCTGCTCTCACATCAAAAGCAAGGATGTCTATGTAATTCCAGCTATTTGGAAGGCTGAGGCAGGAGGATCACAAATTCAAGGAGAATTTGGGCAATTTAGCAAGACTCTGTCTCAAAATAAAAATGAAAAGGGCTGGGAATGTAGCTCAGTGCAAGGCCCTTGTTCAATCCCCAGGGCTCAAAAAGGGGCAGAAAAGGACTAAGGAGCAAGGATATCTAAATTATTCTATAGCTCTCTGACCTGACCCAAAATGAGGCTTCTAGACAGAAGGGCAAAGGTTTCACTTCGTGATTTCCTCCTCCAATCTGACCTTCCTTTCTTCTCCCCTCTTGCCTCTGGGGACAGCAGGGATGGAGCTCTGTGTACAGGGACTGTGTACAGGGACTCCCTTCGGCCATACCCTTCGTTAGCCACTCCTGGTTTCTAATAAATTAGAGGCTGAGATTAGCCAAGGCTACCCCATGCTAAAAAGAAAAAAAGCAGAACACAACTAGGATTCATAGATTATCCAGCTGAAAATGTATATATTGGTTTGCTATTCTGGACTGCAACGTCCCTTTAACCTATGAATTTATTTTTCTAAGAGAAGAGTCAAAATGCGTGGAGAAATTGATGCAAGTTTTGCATTTCTTCATTTTAACTTTTGTATCTATTTTGTAGATACAAGTTTTCAGAGAAGTTTCAGTACAGCATCTCATTTGAACCTGGTGGCAATTCTGGGCCACAGGCAAAGCAGAGATTGTCTCATTTTTATAAAATAAGAAAAGCCGAAGTCCAGAGACATTAAGATGCACAAGTACAGAACCGGAGGAGCAGTCTGCAGCCCAGCTCTGTGATCTCGGCCCAGCTCATGAGCCGCCCAGGCCTAGCTTAGCTCTCACACATTATTTCCCTCAGAACAGATGAATGTGGGATTTTTAAAACCCTGGTCCGGATATATCAGAGAAAAGTTTGTCAACATTGTTTCTAATTTCAGTAAAATATAACTTCTTAAATTCTGAACCTTGTATTTTTCAATGAAAATATTTTAAAGTTTATATTTGTCAATGCAAAGGAACATACAACCTTCTCAGCTTCTTCAAAGACCCTTGCAAAATCCCAGCTGGCTGAAAATACATACACGATATTTAAAACAGCTTGTTATCAACTTATCATATAGCCATTTATCCTTGCACAATAAAACATATTCATACTCTGTTTGTAATTTGTAAATTTATACGTTTCAATCTTGTTCTAAAAATTACTTAAAATTTTAGATTACATAATTCCTCCAGGGGAACCTTACAGAAATGTGTGGAGGATCGAGTATTTTCCCACATCCGGGAGCAAATGAGCACATTCTACAGGCAAAGAACGAAGGGGCAGCTTCCCGATTCGCACCCCCAGCTGAGGAGCCAGCGGGCCCAGAGGACCGGGCCAGGGAGCTCGCGGCCGGTGCGGACCCGTGCTCCAGGGATCCGAGAGACCCAAGGCCGGCAAAGACCCATGCCTCTTCCAGTGGGAAAGGAGGTCATCGCGGTTTAGAACTGGAAGACAAGCTCGAGGCTGGCAGAACGAGTGCCCAAGACTAGTGTGTAGGGAAAGGCGTCGTGGAAACCTCCACGCCGAGTAAGGAAGAGAAGGGATTCGGGTCCACACCTGTCAGGATGGATCGGGAGACCCCAGCTGGGTCTGAGAGCCACACGTGGCCTGCAGCGCCGGGGGTCTTTCTGCTGCCACCTTCCTGCCTTTGCTCTCCTCTGAGATCAGCGTTAGCAGATCCAGAAAGAACATTTTTCACTTCGAATCCCCAGACTTTATTTTTCCCTCTTCCAGCTTAGGAGCAGGTTGGACATCCACATCTAGTTGTATTCATAAAATGGCTATTTGCATTTTACCATCTTTGGAGAGATCTTTGTATTTAGTTGTGAAACTAGCCACCGTTCATCTCAGCCTCTTAGAAGACACACTCACGTGTGCCCCAAGAACACCGCCGTCACTCGGCAGTCCTGTGCACGGCCCTTGTGCAGACCCGTGTTCGTGTGTGGCAAACCAAAGTGGATTTACTCCCAATCCACACAAACTCTGTGACCACATAAGTCTGGTCTACATTGCTGTCCAACAATGACGGGATTATTTCAGTGTCACTGAAAAACTCAGGTCAAAGAAACAGTTCTTATATATAGAAATATGATAAAGAAGTGCTCCATATTAGATTTCTAGAACTCCTCCTGCAGAGGTGGCCATCGGAGCCCTCAACATACGGCTTCCTGCTTCTCCCTGGAAACCAGCACTCTGTGCGCTGCTCCCATCAGTTAGACATTTCTGGATTGTCCGTGAATGTGAGATCATGAAAACTACTCCCACAAGTCACTGTACTTTTAAATAACTGGATCCCTCGACTGTCTCCATATGAACAATACTGAAGCCAGACTGGTCTCAGCTGTGTTTTATTTGCATGTGTGTTTAATGCTGATCAGTGGTTCTGCCCAACATATCCAGGTTATCCCCGTCAAACCCTTCTCTTGGATTTAACACACTTTCCAAGCGCTGCTAAGTTATGTTTCTGCAGCTTCCTAGTTCTCATTTAGCATCACCTTTTGCTTTAAAAATCTAGCAGCGACACTTTGACTTTTTCAGGTTTGAGAAACATCACAGTAGTAGCTGCATATATTCTACTTAACAAGAGCCGTTTATTTTTACCTCAGTTTTCTTACTTCAGCTGTGAACAATGCTATTGTCTTTTAAGCAAAATGACACATTGCAGGTATATAAAGTCTATTACAAAACTTAATAGCCACCCTAAAAGCAGAAGGGAGCTCTCACAGCCATGCGAATCTATTCAGAAACACCAGCCCCTCTGCCCCTTTCGGCAAGCGGGCGCAAGCTGCTGTGTGTGGCCGTGCGGCTCAGGGGCAGAGGTGGCGGCACGGAGCCAGCCAGAAAGTCCGGGACTCGCCTGCTCCCCCACAAGCAAGCCTGCTCTCTCTCCTGGCGAATATGATCTTTCCATGGCACCCTTCATTGTATTCATGTCTCCTTCAAAGAGCAGATCAGTACTGTTCGGTATCATCTCTTGTTCTCTTAACTTGAAATAGAAACTGATAGTTTTGAAAAAATGACAATTAATTTTGTGTGATTTACAGAAAGGGAAGGGACTGGTGGAGATTGAAAGCACACCTATACAGAAATCTGCTTTAGACATGTTTCGGTGGCTCAGTGGCAGATCATGGGAAAGTGCCTAGGAAAATATAATTTGTAAAAGGAGTGTGAGTTATAGGAACAACAACTAGAGTACTGATCGTAAATGATCTTGAATAAGTCACTTCAGCAAAGTACATGAGCTTATTTAAGGATTGAATAATGTAAGTATATAAAAGATCACTAGAAGAAGAAGATAAATAAGGATAAGAATCATACTATTAATGCATCCTATTAAACCTGACATACTCAGTTTGCACCTGACCATTCAGACTATCCAGATGTGCCCAGTGTGTATAGTGGCCACAGCATGGAGGAAAATAATGCACTATGGATTTATTTAATACTAAAATACCTGTTCTGGTGTTGTAGAAATTTACTATAGCAAGATATTACTTAGCTCCAGGAGAAAGAATTTCCAGTCTTAATTTTGTAATCACTGGCTTTAACATCTTACATAGATATTGGGATGCACATTATTTGTATAATTTTAATGTGGTCACACATTTCATTTGTATAGAAAGTCTTTGAAATGGAGTATGACTAAATTTTTGTCACAAAAGGTGATTTTATTGTCATATTTATTCCTCCTTATGAAGCCTACTTAAGTACTTAAATACTTTCTAAGCTTTGATCCCAAAATTTTTATTTTAGGTATGCTTTAATATCTAAATGATTAAAGTTTCAGAGTTCTAATGCCAAAATAATGGTGTTAGCTTAACAAAAGTGCTGATATTTCAAATGACTAAAAATGTATGCTGGGATACTAAAAACTGTGTATTATTGGTAACTCTGGGGTTTGAAACATCTGAGAAGGTTGGATCTAATTCTCCCCTTTGGGAGACAAAAACACAAACTGCACAGGAGTGCTTCCAGGTCCACGCTGCCTTCCCGAATGCATCTCATTTACACCCCCCCCCCCCCGCTAGAACAGGCACAAATGGCCGGAAAGGAGGCTGATGTTGACTACTACCACTAGAAGCCAGACTGTGCCTATATGAGAGACAGCAGGCTGTTGCTCCAATCCGTCCCCTAGGTGAGTTCTTTTCTTTTATTTTTTAATTTGATTCACCTTTCACATTAAAAAGTCTGTCTTTTTCATGAAAACCCGAAGTTGTGGTTTCTCTTGAAAATGGGAGTATCTGGTCATACTGAGGAAGGCCTTGTGTTTCCCAGGCGGCCGGTTTGTACCCAAGACACTTGACTCCCGCTGACTGCTTGGGCCCTTGGAGACATTTGAATTTGTCAACGCCAAACTTTAGGAGCCCTGAAGTGAATGCTGCAGCTTGAGATCAGCTGGGGTCTAAATCCGCAGAGGTCTCCCCAGCTGTTCCGGGGCGGGCAGCGTGCCTGGTGCAGGCCGGGGAGCTTCACAGTTAGACAGCAGAGGCGGGACCCCTCCACTTTACAGCCCCGCAACTCCCCAGCCCCTCCCGGCCCCCAGTGGCGATGATTAAGAATTTCTCTGCTTCGATAAAGTCAAAATAGGCATCTGGCAGCCCATCTCTCATGCCAAACAGGGATGAATTCTGCAGTGGCCACTGATTTTTAAAGGTCAGATTCCTTTCTCCCTCTGCTTTTCGAAAAATATAACTTCTACTAGGTTGCTCTCAATGATTTCAAAGACACCATCTTCAAAACATAAGAATTAGAGTCAAAAGCGTTTACCATATAAAGTACCATATCTTCTTTACTTGTCCTATTTTGGTCTCTTTAGCATTAAAATCAGAAATATGATTCACTTCCTAGTCCTGATCTTACGCAAAGAAATAAACCTCACCATTTGCCACCCTACTGTCATCTGCACAGCCACACTTTACCCAGCGTTCTCCGAGGGAGCGTTCCCAGCGCTCATGATCCTGGGGTAAGACTGACTCACTGTGGATGGGAGTCAGGAACGCTCCCCTGGGTGTGCCAAGTAGACAAAGTGGGCAAACGCAAAGGCCCGCGTTGACCAAGTCCTCCCACCGGATTTCTGAAGAGACTCTTTAGCTGTTAACCCAAAGACTATGTGAGGTGGAGGCAGACTGAGGCATCAAAACCCGCCCCTTCGCCCGACACTCTGCAGGCAGGTGGGCAGCTGAGCCCCTGGCGGCAGGCTCACAGCAGTCCCCTGTCCCCTGGATGCTGAGTGGCGACTGTGTGCCTGCTGACTTGCTCAGGGGCAGTTGTGCTGCACTTAGGATGTCACACCAAATCAACATCTTGATATTCGGATACTCTCGCAATCGAGAAGCTATAGCTGATAGTAAGAAAAACGTAGCCAGTTAAGGGATTTTTAAATATGAACAATAGATTTATGGAAAAGTAGGGTTTATTTTGAAAATTAAGCAGATTATCCTGAGCCGAGCATTAATGGAAACAAAGATCAGGGAAAATAGAGTAAGCATTTTACTGAAGACAAATTCTGGAAATGTACCGAAGAAATTTAGCCCCCCAGACTTCCACCTCTTGGTGCCACACAGGGAGCCCTCTGCTGTAGCTGAGAACGTGTGAGCAGAGTTTGTTCTCTGAAGCAACCAATGGCCTACAAACATCTACTAATAAAACTTAAATTGAGAATAAATAAATAAAATCAATTACTTGCTTTATTGTTACTACGTCTGCTTCCCATGCCCTACCAAAAAGTTAGTAATCAAAATTAAAATGAATATCCAATGAGCTCTTCCTTGGTTGAACAAAATCACAAATTAAAAATCATGTTGCATTTGGTTGGAGTCCATGTTCAAGAAGCAACCAGTGAAGATGTTTCATTTTATAGGAGACGTAGTTAGGGCAATCATACAGGCTACTTACACCTAATCTTTAATAGATATTGTATATCTTCTTGGGGGGTAGGGACAGGGTCTCACTATGCAGTTCAGGCTGGCCTTGGACTCACTATGTACCCCAAGCTGGCCTCGAACTCACAGTGATCCTCCAGCCCCCACCTCCCAAGGGCTGGGATTATAAGTAGGTGCCACCATGCCCGGCTCTATCTTGTTTTAAATTTTCTTTTTTTTTGGTGCCAAGCATCGAACTCAGGGCCTTGTGCTTGCTAGGCAAGCACTTTAACCACTGGGCTAAATCCCCAGCCCCTCTATCTTGTATCTTATACCTAATATGTGCTATTTTATTTAAAAAGAGTGTCTGAAAATTAATAGATGGAAATTCTTTTAAATACCAATTGAATACTTTTCCAAAGCTTATATATGTTGAGGGCTTACTTAACTTAGAACTGATTTTTTATAACCCTAAAAAAAAGGAAAAAAATCCTCACTTTTTGCTTTTGCCATTCTCAAAGGAAGCAAGTAATGCAAACACCAAACTTTTAAGATTCCTTTGGAAGTTTTATACTAAAACCAGAAATAACACTAAAGCAAAGAGAGACTCAAATAAAAGCATTCTAATATAAGAAAGCCATAGTGAATTTATAGAATTTACTTTATTTTTAACCAAATTCACTGCTAAACACATGCACAGAAAATTTTCAAATTAAAAAAATTTTTTTTGCAGGTGTGATTCTACAGCTGCAATTTCTGAATTTCAGAAAATTTATGCTCAAAGTAAGCTACTCTTCTAATTAACAACCTCCACTCAAGACGTGTTCGCAGGCCGTGGCCTGAGCAGCTGTGTCCCCACCTCACTACCAGACCAAACCAATGATGGAAACCCTTCAGCTGGAACCCTCCCCGGTGATTCTGGGCCATTGTGCAGAACAAAGATTACTGGTCCCTAACCAAGAACTGTGTGGTTTCACCAAAGCACACCTGCTGGTCCAAAATGGTGACCTGCCAGCATGGATCCAAATACTTGGATCGTGTCATCCCAGCTGGACAGGAAGGGGACCACAGGAAGAACAGGAGGGAGTGGTGGACCAAGGAGTGTCCCCACTCCCAGGAAACACTATTTGCCAAACAGTTTTCTCTTCTCTTTTGAGGGAAGGAGACTCAGGAGGCAACTGGGCAAGTTGGCTTTTCACATGAGTTCACATTAACGTGAGCTCCTGACTGGTTCAGATGCCAGCTCAACCTTTCTGTCTTTTCACACTAGTAAGCCAAAGTTTTCAGGTCCAAAGACAGTAGTAAAGTTATATGTGAAAGAAAACAGTTATTAGAAGCAAAAGGCACTAATGAACAGATCTCTGTCTCAAAAGCTAGAAGTCTGGACGCGGCGAATGCGCCTTCTCCTGATGACTTGCGTGCGTAAATGTGCGCATCTAAATCCCCAAGACTGTGCGGCTATAAAGTAAGACTGGGGCTGCTGGGGCTGCAGGCTTTTCCGTTTCTGTGTTCACTCTCGTGTCTCCTGGACGTGGCCCATTCCCAGGCAGTGCCAAATCAACGGCCAGGGAGTCCCTGCCCCATATCTCCAGGAGCACCCTGTGCGGCTTCAGGGATAGTCGGGGAGAGCAGCTTTGGTTATTCTCCATGACAGCACCTCTCTGTCTAGAAACGCTCTGTGGATTAGTGGCTCCTGATTAGAGCAGTCTTTACTTTTTTTATTCCTGAATCTCTATTTAAGATGTGTTCCCCCTTTAAGATGTGTGCAGAGACTGGGGCTGCAGAGTCCCTCTGCTATAGAGAGAAATACCTGGGGTCAGTGTAGCTCGTGGTCATTCTGGTGGGATGGCAGCATTTGTTGGCTGAAGAAGAAGGTTCGTGAGGCTCTTATTTTAAGACCCTAAGGGGTCCCTTCACGCAGATCACGCCTGCATCAATGAGTGGCACCTAGCAAGAGGGAGATGATATATTTTAAGGCAATCTTTCATAGAGTACTGAGTTCAAGTGATAGTCTCATTAAAAAATTATTTAAATAAGTTATGCTACAAGCAAGAATAAAAGTATCTACCCCTCAATATAGAAAATTAAAGCAACCCTGAAAAATGCCCTTCTGGCCCTCTGCTTCCCTTTAACTGTCCCTCCCACTCATCTTCGTCACTCGCCACAGCCCAGCGACACGACTGCTGACAAGTCAGTGCTTGGAAGGGAGGGCGCATCGGAGTATGTTTCCGGAACATGAAAGCCGCCTGCGAGCCGGTTGTATTCTGTCCATAACTTGTCAACTTGGAGTTACATAAGCCAAAACGGCTCGATACAACAAACCGTATTTGTGGCTAACTAGCTTAGTTACTTCCCCTAAGTGATCTGTGTGCCTCAGTGTACTTACATCGCCCTGCCTCCACTACCATGCTGCAAATATTTTTATTCGTGTTATATAAAATGCATCAGGGAAAAATACTAAAACTGTTTTCACCAGATGCATGTGGGTGATAAAATAGTACTGTATAGATTTTTCTTGTATGCCTGACATCTATTGTTCAACTGCTACTGAGAACGCTGCTCCTTATTCCTACCACAATCTTTTAGCAGATACTCCTGGTTGCCTACTTAATGCCAGTTTCCCCCATCATCCTTGCCACATGCACACTGATCTCCTTCGAGTGTCCGAAAGCCTGTCCTGCAGAGTGGAGGGTGGTATGCTCATCAGTCGAAGCCTATAAGGTCCATTCCATTCTAGGAAGGTCAGTGGAGGTAAAGCTCTAATACAACATACGTGCAGTTGCTGACCAATGAGTCATAAGGGGATACTTGATATATTTAAGGTTTCAGGAATTATCTTCCTCATAGAGAGGGACACTTCACAGAAGTGTACCCGGACTCTACTTTGGCAATGTTGGGTGAAGACTTAAGGAGGAAGCCACCAGCATAGCCACTGAACTATGGAATCAAACAGCTATGGAAGTGCCTGCTGTCGACTGTACTTGTTGTTGTGCAAGACAAAATGCCCTTTGTATTTTAGCCACAGTTTAAGATGAGTTTGCTATCCTGCCATGTAGTAGAGGTGGACTGAAATATAGCCAAACATAGACGAAGTCACTCCAACTAATGTGCTGCCTGTTAGGCACCCCATGACCTCAGAAGGCACACACTGGTAGATATTTTGTTTCTTGTCTCACATAGAAGTTAGCAGTGCATAACTAATTTAATATTGGGTACTAGGTGTGTGTGAGTATCCATCTTCACACTTTCACAAAGGACAAAAGATACAGCCACTTAAAATCTAGCCACGTGTTAATTGGCCTTGAAATAGAGCTGTATCTCAAGACCTTCCAAGACCTTTGGTAGGTATACCTTCCAAAGTCTTGAAATAGAGCTATATTTAATATATAGTCTTGTTTTAAATGCTGAGGCTAATTTAATATGTAAATATGAGGCTCCCTGTTCCTCTGAACATTGTAAAATAAGCCAGAAGGGTGAGGGATCATGTCCACATTTTCATAATCAAGCATGTGGCTTTCGGGTGAGGGTGTTTTCACCAACATTTTAAACTATTTCAGAGCGTGAAAGACCGAACTTATTCAAGTCATCTCGCCCTTTTCTCATCCTTTGAAACGTTATGCACAGGTGTGCACTGAAGCTTGCAAGCCACGCTTTGGACCTTTAAAATAACTTCTGGAAAATTTAGAAAGCACAGAGTGTGAATCAACCCCTGCCCAGGATGGCAGCCCGCTTCATCATGCTTCTCTCGTGACATATTAGATTACTTTCCTCCAGCATTCGAAAGGCGCACTCTTTGCGAAAAGGAAAAATGGTTCTTTCCACTTGGTTCACATAATCCAGACCTTCAGTGTCAGCGCCTGAAACAAATTACTGTTTATATTAGAAACCGAGTTTAATAAATTAGGTCTGGTCTATGGACTGTCAGAGTCCTTATAGCCTGCAGTTCATATAGAACAGACGCCTTTCCACAGCTCTGAACTAGAAGTGGCCAACGGTGATTGCTCCCTCCCTGCCGTTCCCAGTGCTGTAGGTTTGGTTATCTACTGCCCACAGAGAATTAAAAACAATTCTAAAGGGCATCTGGAATAAAGCATTCTATGGGAAAAAAAATCTTTCCATATACAATAACTTTCTGTTTAGGTCAGAGAATTATTCAATAATTGGCACTTGTTTAAATAGACCAGGATCAGTTTGGTTTTCCAATCGCAGATTGAGTTACAGGACTATTTTCTCCAAACTCATTTTGCAAGTCCTAATTTCCAGCATATTTGTGGCACCACTGTGATTAACAGAGTAGCTAATTTTTTTTGTATAAGATACGAACGCTTTTTTCAAAAATGTTGTAAATAATTCACTAATTTTTCCACAGATTGTTTATAAATTATGAATTTTAGTTTACTTGCCCTAGTTTAGAAAAATATACCGGTAAAACAGGGGAGCTAAAAGCAGTAATTTTAGCTTACGAATTTAGACAATTTAAATTTCATGAGAAAGCCGGTTTCTTCCATCTTTCTTGCTGCCTTTGCCCCCAGCAGCCCTGGAAGAGCAGGGCCGGGCAATCTGTGACCACTTCTCCCCCGCCTCTCCCCCTGTTGCACTCAGCACAGGAGCAGTTGTTGCATAAAAAGTTAATAATGGTGCACGTCTACCCGGATTAAACAACAAGGCCATGGAACTCACATCGATTCACCTCAACACTTATAAACTCAGACACACGGACACTTCTTAAGTGCCACTCCTTTTCGTAAGGCTCCACTTCGAAAGGCTATGTTGAAATATTTTCTTTGGAGATGTTTGGCCAGCAAACTCTTAATTCTAGCTTTCCTGTACAAATGGATCCATGAAGAAATAATAGCATTTGCCCAGTCTTGAGAGCCTGATGACAAAGGAGCTCAGTGACATTTTAATATTGATGTCCAGCAACACATTGACATTTCAGTAAAGGAAAAGTTGTTCTTGGTATGAAATGAGATGATTTCCTTACAATAACAACAACAACATCAAACGTACGTGCCAAGCAAATTTTTCCAGTCTTTTAGGTTGAAAGCACTCGCGGTAACTACTGCAAGTTGTTTTCAACAGGCAGATCTGCTGATTAGTACAATGCTGTGCAGGTCAACAGTCGTCAGTCTCTTACAGCAACACAGCACTTTGTGAATACGGAAGCTTATTTTAAATTTCACTCTTGTTCTTTGATCTTTCAAATGATTATAGTTTTCCTGGAGTGAAAATAACTTAAACTTACTAGACTTTTTAATATCTTTACAGCCAAACTGCTACAATTCTCACTTTGCTAATCTGTAATTCTCACAGAAGAACTGGCAGCGTTACCCGGCCTTTAGCAAGGACCCTGAAGTGAAATCACTTAAAACTTCCTCTATTTTAATTTCAAATGATATATTCTGTATATAAAGCACACACTTCTGCTCTGTCGAACCCATTGCCATGTACCTGGATGCTAGCTTCTCCCCCTCTGCTGCGGCGCACAGGAGAAGACCTGCTCGTCCAGAGCAGGTAGAAAGCTCGGGCTGCACCCTTCTTCACCTCCCTGCAGGCCTTTTGTGTAATTCACCTGAGATGCCGTAGATCTTGAATCAGACACCGAATCCCATTTCCTTGACCCTTCTCAACCCTGGCTGTTCCAGAGCGTCACCTGGGAGCCTTGACGAGAAGCCCAGCGCTCAGCCACAGTCTCTGGATGTGGAGCGGATCCTCATCCCTCCCTGGGTTCTCCAGGGTCCAAACTGAGAAGTCCTGGCCCATTGCTCTTTTTGTCACCATTTTATATTTCAGAAGATTAGAATTATAGTTCCAGATTTATCGTCATCCTTCCACAGTCTCAGTTTCTCCTCTGAAAGAAGTTGACAAATGTATTTGAATATTCAGAGAATAAAGCTGAAATTTGATAAGTAAAAATTCCGTTTCCTAAGAACCCAACTGTTCAGGACCCTTAAGGAACCAGATTATGGCGACCACACTGCAGTTTAAATAGACATGAACTAGTTGCAAGAACATATTAACATTTATTTTTTAAAGTAAAAGAAGAGAAAATGATAAAGGACAAATAAATATTTAGTAAAACACAATATTTATTCCCTCTAGAAATCTAAGGAAATAATATATACAAAGAATCAAAATATAACAAAATTAAACATCTTTTCCAAACTATTTTTGTGAACAGCGAATCCACAGTTTTCACCTAAAAATTATACCTCCAACCCACTGTCACATCAGATTTTTAAGTTTGTTTAAAACACCGTGTACATCAGTGGACATTTTGGGAAAGTAGGTTAATGCTGATGTAAGTTGATTCAGCCTTTACCTCTTGGAAACAAACTTTCGGTGTGTTTTACAGCCTTGAATCATCCATTTCTTCTGACTCAACACTTTTACTTTCAGAATTTCCTTTAAGAAGATGTCGGAGTAGTGAGGGCAGGCGGTGTGAGTGATGCTCCATCCAGTGTTGTCAGCATTGGCACAGAACCTGCAGTCCACCTGGAGGCCGGCGACGGCCAGCTTCGTGGGTGACGCACAATCAGCCATGCAGAAAACAGAGATGAGCATGTAAGGACGCGGGGAAATGTCAGGACAAAATATTAAGTGAGAAGGCGGTGAGACAGCAATTTGATCATTCCTTATCTTGTATATGTAAATATATACCCACACACCTTACACACTTATAAATACACACCTATATACTTACACACATTTAGAGAGTCAGACACACACAGGCATAAAAAACAGATTTGAAGGAAAACTACCAAAATATTATCAAGCATTATTTTTGAGTACAGAAATTACTAGTACTCTTTATTTCAGCTTTTATTATTTTTGAATTTTTTAGATATTTATATTGAAAACTAACACATTTTTAAGATCAGGAAAAAAAAAACAGTTATATTTTCAAAAAAAACCCAGATTCTGACTAGGAAGAGTATCAGTTTATCCTGATGCACTGCATGATTCAAGTGCTATCTGTAGTGGGTTTTTTGTTTTGTTTTATCTAGCTATAGGGTCTCACTATGTAGTCCAGCGTGGCCTTGAACTCACTATGTAGCCCAGGCTGGCCTCGAACTCTTGGTGATCCTCCTGCCTCAGCCTCCCGAATGCTGGGATTACAGGCGTGTGCACCACACACGGCTTCGGGTGCTCTTTGTGTTGCTCTCTGTGGAGAGAGGCAGAAAGACTCCCAAGAACAGGACCCTCAACCGGGGAAACTGTGGGCTCAGCTGTGGAGGGCTTGGCAGGAAGGAGAATGAGTGAGCTGTCTGTCTGTGATGAACTGAATCCCGGGTCCCTGGTTTCCATCCGTCACCTGATTCACTCTCCCCTGCAAGGCAATGAGCTCCAGGTGTTATCCCAAATTCCTGCTCCCCAGTCCAAACCCTACTCCCCAGCACCTTCTCATCCCACACACATCAGCAACTTGGACATGCTTTTCTCTCGGGGGTCAAATCCAGATGCTGATCAAAATACAGATCAGCCCGAAGCCAGGCTGTGTCCTCTTTGTCTTGGCACTGGGAGCCTGTGGAGAGGAAAGGAGCAGCCGAGAGCAGCCTACGCCCTGGAGCGCCTGGGGCCAAGGAGCTGCCGCCCCCGGGCTTGTGGGACAGCACCTTAGGTTATGCAAGGTGTCACCCCTCAAATCCTTCAACCCAGCTCTAACCCTTAAAATAGCTGATATGCAAAATTTACAAACCAAGAGAAATCTAGAGGAAAATTTGCCAATTCTACAATAACTGGAACAAGGCTGAGAAAGAAATGTGTTTCTATCCCATCTCAGTTCCAGTTTTTAACCAAAAGCCAAATAGAAGAAAATTACTAGTCCTAGAGTTACAGCCATCAGGAAAGACCCTGTTAATTAGACTGTCTTTTTGCAAATCATGGTATCTTTTATGTTTCTTAATATTTCTAGCACAGGCCTGGTAACTGGAATGAAAAGTCTTTCTCTTCAAAAATATCATCCCTTCTGATTGTCCAATACTTCATACAATCCAAACGTTGATGTTTTACACTCAAAAATTAAATTCAACCTGATTGCTTGGGCAGCACGTATACTGACTATTAAATTCAAGCTAAAAACAATGCAAAAGGCAAGAAGTTGAAGTCACATATTATATTTTAAGGATGATTTGGATTGTATTTAATATATCATTCCACTTAAAATAGTCCAATAAATAATGTTGGATTATCTAATGTTCATTCTACTAAATTCATAAAATCAACAACTACTGATTTGAAATAACAATGTTCGCTAATACCTTACCTCATAAAATGACAACAAAAACCAAATTCTCTTTTAAGATTGCAAAATATTTAATTTTTTCAAAGCCCAAAATTGTATCATTTCTGACCTTCTCCCTCAACAGGGCTGAAACAAAGAAGTCTTTGGGAGCCAGGAAATTAGGGGAAAACTCTCCCAATCCTGACTGTTAAGGTGTTAGATGTTTCCAGCAAGAAAAGATCAATTCTGAATCATCCTTTTATTTATTTACATTCATTTTTTACTTCTTGTGGTACTGGATATTGAGCCCAGCGCCTTCATGCTGGACTACATCCCAAACCCCTCTTCTTTTTTGAGACAGGGCATCACTATGTTGTCGGGCTGGGCTTGAACTTGTGATCCTCCCGCCTCAGGCTCCAGAGTGCTGCGATCACAGGTCAATCACACTTTTAGAGGACAAGTCTTTTAGTTTTTTCCGAAGGCTCCAATGTTGTGGGATAAATGTATCCATTTGCAGAATTTCTCGCTTGGTGCTGTGCCATCTCCAAGAGATGAGGGCATAGCAAGGGCAGGTGATGGGAGGAACTCACTGTGGCCCATGCTGAGCCCCAAGGAGACGGACCGCCAGCATCTCGTTTCGGGACCATGTTTTAAAAGACGGAAAACACACTCTCCTCACTGAATAATGTAGCTTCTGACTGAATGACAGGCATTTCACTTGCGATTTTCCTCTCTTACCAGTCTTTTGTTTTTTTGGTTTTTTTTTTGAGCTTTTACTGTTTTGCTCCTAATTTAACTAATTCGCAAAAACAAAAAAATTGTAGGTATTTATTGGGGTGCCAGGCAATGTTTCGGTCCACATATTCATTATGTAATGTTTAATTCAGGGTAATGTGTCTGTCTTTTCAAACATCATTTCTTTATGGTGAAAACCCAAAATCCTTGCTTCTAGCTTTTTGAAATGTGCAATTCATTATTACAGTCTGGAGTCACCCTACTGCGCAGCACCCCAGCTTCCCTCTTCTCACTGACCCTAGTGTCCATCGGCCCAGCCTCTCCCAGCCTCTCTGTAGCTTTCTATTCTAGTGACTAGTTTAGTTAGCATCAGTCTCCTGCCCTTTGTTTTCTGGAAGGTTTTCAGCCTCCTGTTTTCGTCCTGCGCTTGGGGTTGGCAGTCACGTCAATTGACTCAAGGATACAGGAGTCCTTGTGTGGGGACAACGCTCACTGTCAGGATCTGCGATGGTCGCGGATGACCAGCAGGAGCGTGGTGTGTACTCACACGTGCGAGAACCTAGAGGGATGAGGTCTTCCTGGTGCTGGGAAGAGACATCCTGGTGCCATCTTCTCCGACTTTCTCGTGTCACCAAAGTTTTCAACATTGTCGTTCTGACTGCGTAGGTTCGCACCAAGCAGAAGGAAATGTGTCTTTACAGACCTCACATGGAAAGCCACACGCTTTGAGCTATCTTACTGAATGTGAATCGTGCTCCATGATTCCTTTCTAGATGGCTTTGTGCTGTAATCATAAATACTTACAAGACAGCTGGTGCAAACTGACTCCAAATGAGAATTTATACTTTACATTTTAGTAAACTAAGTTATTTTAAAATTGGTCCCACATTTTCTTGAACACCTAGGCATGTCTCTTGTTTGAATTTCCTTTGGAACCCCCTTCTGAAACAACACTAACTGAACTATAAAATATTTTAATGAATTCGACTTCCAAACAATTTCTAAATGCAGCATCTAGCCACGCTCTTTAGTTTGTGTACTTACAATAAAACGAAAAGCTAAGTTTTTATTTAGCCGCCATTTTCTCCTTTCCTTTTAAAAAATCAAAAATAAATCATTGGAGGTTTTCTGGTTTTATTCTTTGTTATATTTTTTAATCCTCCATATTTTATCTTATTATGTGCATAATCAAGCTCAGCAGCACACACCAGAACTTGGAGGTTCTCATCCTCCAAGCAGAGATTTGGAATAATTTTGTACAGAAAAAAAAAGATTCAGAGAAATTCTGTGGGGGAAAATATTAATATCTCCTCACCTTTCTTTATTCCTCTCCAGAGCAATATTTCCATCACTTATTGCCATCTTCACTAATGTTCAGGTATTATGACCTGTGCTAAAAAGAAGTGTAATTATGTATTTTGGTTAAGAGAAAAGTAAAAATTAATCCTAATGATGTGTCCCTGAGGTCAGAGGAGAATAGAAGGTGCTCTGAGGCAGATTAGGAATTGAAACTAAGGTCGACACATTGAGTCAACTCATTTATTTAGGCAAGCTCACCTCTGCCTGAAACGGACAGCAGAATGTCTGGATTTATTATGTTAATCTACTAAAAATGCAGGAAAAAAATACAGGCATAAGTAAGGGGACAAGTCGGCTGCTTTATTCAAATTAATTCAAAATAAAAATGTCAAGCATCTTTACAAAAGGGGTTGTACTACTAGACTCTTGAGAGTTAAAAGAAAAACAGAAAGCATAAGCCACCGTTCCTACTCAGACTTAGTCCGTAGTCCAAAAATGCACGTTACAAAGTCATTGCGTGTCAGCATTATGCATGAGAGACCAACACAAATCGGACACGGTGTCAGTCTAAAGAACATCACAGTGTGGGCAAGGAGTGGACGGCGATTCCACTAGAACTGTCCTGACACATTCCTCCTGGGATAAAATAAGTGCATAAACAACAACAATGCATGATTCATAAGAGAAGTGGGAAATGCTTGAGTAATGAAAAACGATCAAGGAAATAATACTGTCAACTATATGAAAATATAATTCTAAGATTTACATGTTGTGATCGTTAAGTTCAACTGCCAACCTGAATGGCATGGGAGCCACCCAAGAATTGGGCGAGTTCAGGTGGGCTGCGGAGATGCCACCTTGGCATCCACCTCTGGCCCTCACCCATTCCTCTCTGGAGTTGTTTGGTTCCACTCTGCTCCCCGCCACCACGAACGAGGCCGCTTTGCTCCACCACACCTTCCACTGTGGCATTCCTCCCACACGCCAGCCTACCACAGACTGAATCCTTGGAAACTGAAAGCAAACATCAAAGCATCCTCCATTAAGTTGTATATGCTGGGTATTTTGGTCCCAGTGATGCCAGACTGAGCATTTGACTATGCAGCTTCTCGAAGTGCATGGAGACTGATAAGGAGGACCCAGCAGAAGAGGTAACTAGTAATGATTCTTGATGGAGTCGGTGTATTTTCTTTACTTGGGAAGTGTTACTGTGGGTCAGTAGAGCACACAACCATCTGCTGAACACCAGGAATACACTGGTAGATAAACAACAGGGGAAAGTTCAGAGGGCCGATGTGGGGTTAGGCAGGATTTCAGTAAGGAGAGATGGGCCAAGGCAGGGATTAAGAAGAAAAAGGCATCTGCCCATGAAAATCTCCACACTTACCAATGCCTCAAAGCAATATTGAGTGACACTTCCACACTTCACTGCCGAAAAGAAGTGAAACGTCAATTCTAAGGGAAGGAGGGGAGGCAGAAGTCATCTTCAGACCTTGTAGCAGGTAGCCTCCGAAACGCTCCCCAAATCGCCACCTCCAGACATCCATACCCTCGTGTGTGGTGACTGGACGCTTCTCTTTTAATGATTCTCTTGTGGCAGGAAGGGGGTCCCTTCGGAGGTTAGTTGGGAAAAGACCGCAGCTGCCCCTCTGCGTTCTCTCCCCACATCCTAGACCATTCACGCCGGGCAGTGAGCCACCCCACAAGAGAGCTCACTGGAGAGCATGCAGCACACACTGGAAGCTGTCACAGCCAGGGGATGAACCCCGAGGTGCTGCTCCCGCCCCAGCCCCAGGGAGCCTCAGAGCAGCCCTGTGCCCAGTGCACAGTTCCTGACAACTCAGGAGAGAACTGAGTCCGAGCCTCCCGGGTTCCTGACCCCAAAACCGCGCAGTCATAAGTAGTGTTTTATACTGCTGTTTTGGAGTAATGTGTTGCTTAGCCACGCATAACAAGTAAAACATCTTTCTATAGCACTTCGGCCTCTCCTTTCAGTCCTCAGCTTGAGCCACCATGCACAGATGTTTTATTATGAAATCTATTGCACGGACAACCCTCATTGAAAAGAAAGAAAAGCAGGACAGGAAGAAGACAGAGAGAAAGAGGTAGGAAGGAGGAATATATGGCAGAGGCATCTCCGGCCTGTCTCCAGCCTGAGGAGGAGCTTGGCTAAGTGTGGAGACCATGGGCCTGGCCACCCAGGACACCGCATGCCTGCGTCTGCCGGGTGCATTTGCGAGTTTTCTGAGCGTACAGCGTGGTTTTGATCCACTTCTGCGCATAGTCTGTTTTCTCGTCTTGCATTTTGAATTGGATGACAGGGTCGGCTGAGTTGATTTGAAAGTGTAGCTGTGTACTAGTCAACATTTATTCACTCAGTATCACAGCTTCTTAATTAGTCATCTGATTAATATTAGGATTCATGTCATCTGTGGTCCAAAAGTACGATTTGAGAAACACCTTTTTTTAATAGGCGATAAACAATGTGTAACAACTGATGTAACCCAGCACTTATGGGTAAAGTGGGTATTATTTTTTATTTGCTTTCAAACCACAGAACAGCCTGAACAATAGACAATAAAGAAGTCATTTTGTATGACTTTGTGGAACTTGAAAAGAGTTTTGACTTAATGGAAACCGATGTTTTGTTGGGAACCCTGCAAAAGAAGCAATAGAAGACCCACATGGTACATGCCTGACATATCTTCACAAGTGATACCGTCACATTTAACTCGAAAATTAGGTGGTAAAGGTCAATTTGTAGAGTAGAATTAATAGGTGGCATCTCACTAAGACTCTTCACCTCCTGCCTTGAGAAAACTTTCAAGGTTTCTACAGATAAAGAGAAGGACTCAAGGACCAGTGACACCTCAGATATGTAGATGACATTGTCATCTTTTACTTAAGCTAAAGACCTTGAAGCAGTGGTGAAAGAATATAACAGAAGAGCAAAGAATCTGGATCATTATATAAAAGAAGCATATGCAAAATCACATGAGTACATACATTCAAGAGGGAAAGCTGGCTGCGAAAAAATTAGGCACTGTAAAGGAGTGTTTGTTGAGGCCATATGGCGCACATTGTTCCACCCAGAAAGGTTCAGAACGCAGAATAGACCCTTGTTAGAGTCTCTGCGAGCTGAAAATGAATAGTTTTCTACGTTTAAAGAACTATCTACTAGAAAGAGAGATGTGATACTAGCACATGCCCAGTCTGGGCAACTATAGCAAAAGCACACATATTTAACATGAGACAGAAGGAAATTTGTGTAATAAAACAGAAATCACTCTGGGTGCAGACAAAAGAAATACTGGTTAGTAGGAGATCAAGGTCGACACTTACTAGGAAGAAAAATACACAGTCTTCCTTGAAGATGTAATGCATCAAAGATGTAAGACAAGCCCTCCACTTACCTAGGGCGAGTGGCCTTCCCCGTAGGTCAAAGGGACTGTTAGGTCCCTTTGTGAATTCGCAGGCAGTCTCTGGGAGCTTATGTGGATGAGAGCCATCAAAACACATGAAACAAGGAGGCCCTGGGAGTCTCCTGTACTCAGCGATAAGCCCGGACCGCAGTCAGATCTCTTTAAATTCCTGGAATTCAGGGGCATGACACGGAAGTCTTCTGAGAGCACAGAGGGCCCTTGTTGATGTACATGGGGAAAGCTTCCCATTGTCTTAGAAGTTAGGATGTTTCTAAAATCTTAAAAATAGTAAGTACATATTGCTCTTGGAGTCAATGGAATAAGCAGCTATTCGGGTAATTATCACCGAAACGAGGACCCTCTTCACATACATTAATCAGTAATGTTCACTGAGACCCTCTTCCATACATCAGGTGTTATGCTGGGCTCAAGGTCAATGAAATGGACGAGCTCTCTGGGGAAGTGAAGGAAGAGGGACAAATTAAGTAATTATAATGCACAAAGAGACATTGAAGAGGTGGACGGGCTGCAAAGCAAGGTGTAACAAACATGCCCAACCCAATGGGGCACTCAGGAAGTGAGGACAAGCAAGGGTCTCCTCAGCTGGGACCTCAGGATGAAGTCGCGAGGCTCGGGGCGAGGGCTTGGGTGTGAGTGTGTCTGTGTGTGCACGTGTGTTCACACATACACCCGTATACACAGGGGAGCAGGGAACAGGAGGAGGGCACACAAGAGAAAGGAAAAGACCTTGAAGCTGTCTGAGGAGATAAACACATCTAACGTTCCTGGACTTGGAGTGAGGTAGGGGGAGTGGTCAGACCAGAGGGTGGCCAGGTCAGGCCACGCAGGATCTTGCAGGTCCATAGAAAGACTTGGAACTTCATTCGGAGGCAGCAGCAAGTGGGGAAAGATGGTCAGCTAAAAACTGAGCTCGTCCTGACCTGAAGGGGGTAAATGGAAGTGAATGTTCAGTGGCTTCTGGGAACGCTCAGACAGAAGCAAAGCTGGGACTCCGGAGGACGGAATCCAGGATACACTCGCCTCTATGTCGGATGGCTTCTTTGGGAAATCAGCAGAAGCATAACTAATCTTAGTACAGCCTGAGAGGTCATCAGCACCCGAAGGGAATAGGAGCAGATGCTACCAGGAGCTGGTATCAGGAAAGGTCACTTCAGAAAGTCACAGGTCACAGCTTCCTGGGAGGAGTTACGGGGAAGAATAGGGTAGCAGGATGAGTAGTGGGCCCCAAATCCTTAAAACACATTAATGTCGCCATACACACCAACAGGGGCTTTGTGGGTGTGAGTCACCAAGGAGCTGGAGATAGAGGGCTGACCCTGGATTCTCCTTGACAGCCCGCGGGCTCTGAATGTAACACAGGGACATGGTAGCAGGAAGGCAGAGGGCCACAGGAAGAAGGCCATGTGACGGCAGGCGCAGGGACAGAAGAGGCAGCACAATGGGGTGTCGTGAGCCAGGAAGAGCAGGCACATCTGGAAACCTAAGAAAAGTCAGGGGACAGACCCTGTCCCAGAGCCTCCTGAGGAACCAGCCCCTCCCGCCCTGAGTCTTCCGCAAGATTCACTTCAGGTCTGTCCTCCAGAGAGGTGAGAGAGTCCATTTGTGTTGCCACAAGTCACTAAATTGTGACAATTTCTTACAGCTATAATAAGAAACTAACAAAATAGATATAATTCCCAGAGAATATATGAGAACATATAGGGTCTCACATACACCTGTCATCTCAGTTTATTTATTAACAGTGTCTCTTTTCTCTCCCAAATGTATCGTTGTTTGGGTTATAGATCTGTATAAACAAAGCTCCTGCAGCAGGTGTTGGGAACAGAATGCCAAAGTCTGAGGGCAAAAGGGACATGGCAGGGGGAGGCTCTGCCTTCCAATCTTGCCCACGCCCATGTCGCATAAAAAGCATCTTGTGGAATAACCAGTCACTGCCTAGAAATGCTTCAAAGATCACACACTGACCTGTGTGCTTAAATAAGGAAGATGTGGTTCCTGGATAAAGATAGGACTGGAAGACCAGAAGGCCAGAAGAAAGATGGGACAGGACAGCCTGGTAGCAGGATGCTCGGTGGTAAGGGACGGGTACGCAGTCTGAAGTGACGAGGGACGGGTACGCAGTCTGAAGTGGTGAGGGACGGGTACACAGTCTGAGGTGGTGAGGGACGGGTACGCAGTCTGAGGTGGCGAGGGACAGGTACGCAGTCTGAGGTGGCAAGGGACGGGTACTCAGTCTGAAGACGTGTGCACGAGAGAATCACCCGTGCAGATCACTGCGCAGGCTCTGAGATGGTGTGAAAGCCAAGATGCCATGTTGTCTGCAGTTCTAAGGGGTAGACTGCAGGCTCAGAGGGGTGCAAAGTCCCTCTGGATGAAGTGTATATGGAAGGGGTGCTGAGCAGCCATGTGCCACCTTGTTTCCAACCTCCCTTCCAGCCGTGTGCAAGAAGGGTGTGATCACAAGCTGGACACTTGGTGCCCTCCTAGCTTTGCCATCCTTGCACTACAAGTCCTGTTACTTCTGTCTTGGCAAAACCAACCACGATGCCCACAGTTCTTGAATTTAAGGTCACAACTCCTTTTTCATTTATGTTGCCCATCCTCGCCAATCTGTCCCAGGCTCACAGACTGATCTAGCAGCTCTCCCCATCCTGTGCTCACCACACACCTCTCTCCTGTCCCACAGCCCGCACCCCCCTCTCAGTGACCCAGGGTGCCGTCTTTCTTCCCTCTCACAGAATCCACTCCTCCTTCGAGGGTGAGATCACAAATCCTACAACTACTGCAGCTCCAACAGCCTCTCGTCTGGTGTCTGAGGAATCTCTGTCTAGCGATCCCATCACCTATTGAGACATGTGCCCAGCACTGGGGGATTTAAAAAGGCACACACTGAGCCTGTTTCCTATGGCTGGGCACCGACAGGTGTGCAGTCAGGAGAACAATCACCCGGCTGTCTGATTTCCAGTGCAAAATCAGGCTCACACAACACTCACCTTGATTAATTTCTAATTGTCTTATAATCGTTGATGAGCAAAAGCTATACTGTAGTCATCTTTATTTCCTACCATTCTGCACCTGTAAAAGATGCTCAGTACTTATCAACTATGGGTTGGTTTCTGCCCCTGTGACAGTGGCCATGTTTTGTATCTACTTTCCAGCATTCGCTCTGTAGTCCACCCATGAGTTGGTGTGAACCAGGGTCACACAGGGACTATCACAGTGTCCACGTTTCTGCCCAGCAGAAAATTCTTGTTCTGGCTCACGCCTAGATCCTGGCAGATCCTGGCACCTTTTGTTGGCCTGGAAGAGCAGCACCAAGAGGTCGCTGGCCAGGACACACCGTGGAGGGTGCCTGCCAGCCAGGCACATCTACATTCATGAGTGAGCTCGTCTCCCGCTCCCCGCCCTAAGCCCGCACTCATGCTTTCTCATCAAGTGACCCTCCCACCGAGTCCTGACTCCTCAAGCTTCATGAGAAACTGGAAGCCAGCTCCTGGGAACCTCCATTCTGTCCAATTCCAGGTCTTCAGGTCTCTTCTCCCTGCCCCCGCCCCGCCCCGCTGCCATTCTCACCACTGGGGCCTCTCTCATTGAGGGCGAGCCTCCCAGGGGCCGGAGCCCAGCCTACCACACTGTTCCGGGTCCATCTTCTCCTATCTTCCCTTTCCAGGACTTCCCTCCTCCCCTCATCCCTTCTCTCATCTGAATCTTCAAATTTCCCGCCCCACAAACCATTTCTATTTGGTAACTACCATTCTAACTGGGCTCCCACAGCACCAGAGCCCACTCCCAGCCTCCATCCCATTTCTGTGTCTCTTTAGAGCGAAGCATCTCAGACACAAAAACAAAACTACATACGCATCGCAACTACCTTACTTCCATTCCCCTTTCTTTCTTTGTGAGCTTCACAATGATAAAACTAGTTTTTTTGGCTGTGTAAAATATACAGTAATTTTTAAAAAGCAAACAACAAATTAAATTATAAGGAAGAGGACAAAAAACTCCTGAAACCCCACTTTCCTGTGATAACTGCCGTCATATTTGGGAACATTTTTGCATGCTTCAACCCATGTGTCTGAGTCCATGCACCCAGGAATGGAAAACACGCATTACGTTCTAGTGTCGTCTTCTCCAAACGCAGTCTGTTTTCTTGCCTACCCCGACCTTCTCGGATGACAGTATTCCCCACCTGGGGGAGCCGGTTCTAACCAGCTGGCTGAGTCGTCCTCACACGTCCTGTTCATAGGGTTGCTTGTGAAGATGCTGTGTACCGTGGACAGGTCTACAGAGTCTATTGCCACCAGATAACTGTAGACAGCAGAGAACTTCTTGTCCAATGCTTAGTTCTCACTCAGGTATGTTTTTAAGGAATTATTTCCTCACGCTTGTTTCCGCTGGGGATTAGGTTGAGCTGTGTTTAACAGAAAGCCCAAGTAAGTGTGATAGAACAGGGACTTACTTCTTTCACATAAAAGCGAGATCAGAGATGAGCAGTCCAGCCCCAGCTCAGCGGCTCCTGTGGTCTCTGGGGACCTGGTGCAGTGAGCTTTCCTGTCTCCCTCCCTGCAACATGAACTCTCTTCCACGCTCCTAAGATGGCCATGACCCCAGTAAGCTGAGTAACACAAGCCTGTTGCCTGGTGCCACCCAACCCCAGGATGGGCCTTCCCAGTAACCACACCCACCAACCAGTAATCATACACCCTTAATCCACATTCCCAGACTCAATCCCGGCATCACCCCAGAGGTGGCTGCCCCCGAAAAGGCCTCCCTCCCAGCTCATGAGGTGTGGGGGACATCTAGACACAGCCACAACAAGAACTAAGTTTCAGATGACACTGAATTTAATCTAACATGACTTATGCTTCATCCGACATTCCCAGATAATGTAATGTTGCCTTGCAATAGTAGTAGATTAAATCTGCTTCTCATTAAAGAAATTGCCTAAGATATGTGTAATGTAAAGGGCAGAAATTTAGGAAACATTGTAACTACGTTTTATTTAATTTTTTGCTAAACATCACCTTCCTTTTTTTTCCTACTCCTAATTTTTTGCCTGCGTTTCTCATAGTTCTGCTTGGAGAATAATTCAGTTATCTGAACGTTTCAAAGCGTCCTGCCAGTAAGTCCCTTCCCCACTGTCAGCTCCCTGCCTGTCTCCCAGCTGCGCCGTCCTGCCTGGGGGCGGTGCCACGTGTCCCAGGGCGGCACGGGCCACAGGACTGCTCCTGGCACTCAGGGTGCCTCATCCCCCAACAGCCCCGTGACAGCTCCTCCTGCTTCTCCTCCCTCATCTCCTTTGTGTGAGTGTGAAGTACCAGGAAATCCACCTTTCTTCTGTTGAAGCTTATCACATTTTCAGAAATTTCCATAATAAATGTTTAAACAACAAATTGCAAGTGTTCTCTGTTGATTGTTGGATCCTCCTTCAATTTCATTTAATTCCTTTGATGAGTGTGTAGGAAGAGACACTCCTGAGCAGGTTCTCTGGAGGTCAATGAATATGACACTGTGGTCCTCTGAGGGCTTTTGTTTCTTTTGAATGAACCGCCCTGACCATGTGTTCTGATGCACATAACGGAAAGACGAGTTTGCTATCTGAAGTAATCAATCCTGAAACGTAACAATGCATGGTTTTAGTTCTTTTTAATTATGACTTTTCTTCCAACCCTTTGTCTGACTACCTTGAGTTATAGTTCATGATGTATACACTTGGCATGTGAAGTTAGAAGCTAGAGAGGTTTACACTTTCTTTGTAAGCAGGCCATTTAATGTTTAATTATCATTAAACATTTCAGATGAAAAATGAATTACTGGTATCTGGCCATTTATTGCATCACAACCATCAACGTGAGCTAGAGCTGCTGTAGATTCTGCTGGAAGCTAAATTTAGGCTCCAAGAGTGTGGACAGCAGCGAGGCAAAGCAGACTAATGAGAAGAGGAGACTGTGCAGTGAGGTGAAAGTACCCCAACTCAGAGTGTTGCAGAGCATCCATTCTATATCATGATCAAATTCCTCCCAAAGACTCTGCCTTGAGAGTCGGGATCCGAAGGGCACACATGCTACCCCACTGCTCTCAGTGTAATAGGGAAAACATCTGCAGGGGCCAGTGATGTACTGGACATGCATTGTTAATTAGATGTATATACAACTATGACAAAGTTCAAGGGACCACCACCCTGATATAAGTAACACGTTGTATGAGGCCTTGGAAGATGCTAGGAAAGAGGTGGGTTTAAAAAAGAGTTTACAGAAAAAAACTGGAAGAAGCAAAGAGACAAACACAGAGAATCTTGACATCAGAGTGGTTGCAAAGATTACATGGCAAGAGTTTGTGAGCATGCCTGAGATGCCACGCACACTTGTTTGGCTGAACAATATAAAGTGTGGCAAAGAAGCTTGGTAATCACAGCAGTGAGAATGGGGTGGACACTGTATTCCCATGGGGACGTGCCCTCTGAGAGCCCAAAACACGGCCTGGCACCAACTGTGACTCCATACACACGTGGCAGATGGAAAAATGCATGACTCCAAACGTCAGCAGAGTGCCTACCACGACAGGTACTGTGCTGGGTCCTTCTGCTCCCTGACAGAGTTCTACCTTTCATCTCTGAAATCCAGGTTTTATCACATTTTTGCAGACGAGGATATAGAGGAATGGAAAGGACAGATCCAAGATCAGGCAGTGAAAAACTGAGAAAACAAGGATTTGAGTGGAGAGCTGTGTATTTAATTTCTCATTTGTTTTTATATTAATACTTTCACCATATCTTTAAATCTTAATTAGAAGAAAACGGTTTCTGGCAGGACCAGAGGCAAGCCCAGTAGCTGGAGCACGGCCCCACAGCCCTTCCCCTAAGTCCAACAGACCCACCTCACATTCTTCCCTCAGCTGCCCCGCTTTCCACGGGCTGCGCCCCTGCTGCCTCTGCATGTTTGTTTGCTTTGGAGCAGTCATTATCTGTGGTCGCTGACCCAACTCATTTGCAAATGTTACAGAGAGTCTTTAGGCATCTTCTTTGGGGTGGTCAGCCAGCAAGACCAACTGCTTCATGTGTTATTTATCAAGGCAAAATTACATGGCTAGCAAAACACAGCACACAAATTACAGAGAGACGCTTACATCTGTAGGCCAATACCCAGAGTGCACTGTTTTCCTTCTGAAAAACAGGTATTTATTCACATCATGTTATGCTGTGAAATAAAAAAGAATCTGGAATTTATAAGCTAATTGACTGGAAATAATTATAGACAATGAAGTAATGATGTCTATTTGTTTATGCTTTTCCATATGTAACTAGACCTCCATGTTTAAAAATGTAAACTTATTTTAGCATTTATTTGTAATTGTACCATTATTTATGTTTCTGTCAAGTGATTTTTAGTGTAGTGTACTTTTATTTTGGATAAGATTATTGACAAGCTGAAAACCAAAGGCATGGACTGCATATATATGAAGTTTCTAGTTCATCTCTGACATTGAAATAACTGATTTTTTACAGTGTCATTATTACGCAGTCACTACCATAACACATTAGTCTTTAATGATCAAATATTCATTGCAAGGGAATCTGTCAGCTGCTGGGAGATGCGGTGAATCTGGCCATGCCTAGCTCCTTGTCGTAGCATGGCCACACAACAGAGACTGAGGGGGAGAAGATTCTTAGGGAAGCACCGTTCCCAGGAAGATCAGTGTCTGTTGCCACTGAGTGGGTCCAGCGGGAAGAGTAGGAAAATACGCTGAACTTATGCACACTGAGAATGGATCTGTCCGACAAAAACTACCTATCACTTTGTTCTAGCACCTGAATTAGTGAACAAATGCCCTCAGGAATCGTTATAACAGGTAGAATACTTTCTCTCTACCTCAAATCTGCCCCGTAAGAGCTCTGGTCCCACCATGTGTGGCGCAACTCCAAATGCAGTCAGCATCACCCCGTGCTCTCCGCTCATTGTACAAACTCGAATGGACACAACTCCTGTGCTCGGAGACTACAGCAAGGTGCAGGAGGAGGACACCAGATACTGTCAATGCCACAGTTGTGCGACAGCACGGAGCTGTGCACAGGCATGTGGGGTGTGTGTCTCCTTCTCCAGATACCCTGTTTCACTCCCTGATTCGCCCAGTGGCTCAGGGGCTTCCACACACCACGGGCTGCATTTATAACTGCTGTTTAGACTTTGCCAGTTGCCTGAGGGGAAGTCCCGAGTGGGGATTCTAACATCCCCGAGAGAGAACAAATCCTCTGGAAAGTGCCTGGCAGGGTGAGCAAATCCCAACAGTGAGCGCGGGTGTCATGGGGCAGAGCCCCAGCTGGTGCGGCGTTGCCCGATAGGCGCATCGTCTGCTCTTAGCAGACGTGGGGTAGTATGCGCCTGAGGAAGGGAGAGGACAGAACACCACTCACTGTCACAGGTGGGGCCCTGCAGACCTTCGCGGCTCCCTCACTGTGAGCAGTCCAGAGGGGCAGAGTCCTTCGCTCACCGTGGCGGAGATACTCACGAGGGCAGCCAGCCCAGGACAGCTCAGAGCGGTGCAGTCTCGTCCCTCAGGCCTGGGCAGCAAGCCTGACCCTGAGACTCGGTACCCTGTGGGAGGGTTTGTGCTGTATCCCTGGGGTGCGAGAGATTTCAGCAGGGCAGTGGCCAATCAGATTGCTGTTCTGGGACGATCACTCTCGTGGCCTTTGGGAATGGGTTGCAGCAAGTGAAGCCAGGACAACCTGGGCTGGCCTGCACCAGCTGGGTGGCACCGCCCTGTCCTTGGCTGTCCTGTCCACTGAAGAGCCAAGACAACACAGGCAGCCCTCAGAGGGGAAGTCAGCGTGTTCACAGGGCAGACCCTGTCAGGACGTGCATGGGACCCTCAGGGATCACGGCGAGCCATCAAACCGTGATGATGAAAATTTTAAATGTCCTATTTTATAGGCAAAATTGAGCAAAACAATACAGTGGTCTAGAAATTGTGTTTAAAATAAGAGAAACTGCAATAACCGTATCCTCCTGGAAATCCCTTCAAAAGACAAAACTTCTATGTTGCATTTTAACTATCAAATATCAACAGCAGGCAGCCATTACAGTAAGCAGATTATTCAAGAAAGTAGTTAAACAGTTTAGGCAATGGTTTGTGGAGAGAGAGCAAGTCCAAGAAGCCAATGTACACACATAGAGATATACACAAATGCACATATATGTATATATCTCCCCCAGACTTACTGGTGGCCAGAGCCTTCACCTTTTGACTCTCAGCCACGTAAGTCCCATAAATGCCCGTAAAGCAGTGCTTTCCCACGTCTACCACAGGTCTGAAAGCAAAGGAACATTCTCTTCCAAATAATTTTTGTGATTCATCCCTTCCCACAGACTGCAGTCCCTTTATCTCAGTGCTTGACATGATGAAATACATGAGTGTTGCCACAGACTCTGAAGGTCTCAGCCAGTCACGGGGAAAATGAGTCAGGAAGCTACTTGCATGAAGTTAAAATGGAATCAACACACTCAGTGAGAGTAGCATGCGGGAAGAAAAGGTTCAGCAGGAAAAGGCCAGGTTTCTAGATCACGACCTCATTCTAGCTCCATGGAGATCACTGACATAAACAATCTCCAAACACATCTGAGAAAAACCTATGGAGCGTTCAATTACCCACCACGACCAATGTTCCAACAGCCTTCTATTTTTCCATAACATGTGCATCAGGGGAGGTATTCATAATATTAATTCTACGGACACCCAAATAAACAGTGTGTCCTTGGACCTTCAAGATTATCTTAGAGTCTAATTCCATGCCCATGCCCAAGGGTCAAAACAAAGCATTCCGGGACCTGCCTTGCATCTGTTGTTTTAAAATAACTTCACAATAATGTACAATTTCTATTCTTATTTTGTTGAAACCACTGGCATTTCCCCAACCCGTAAACAAAAACAGCATTCTAGAAACCACCAGACATCAAGTATGCAATTTTCTTCCCTAATACTTGGTCTAAAGAAAGGCTCCCTGGCACGTTTACTGTAACCGTCTAGCACACATTCACACGCTGCCGCTGTCCAGTGTGCAGGGACATTCGTTTCTAATGAGTCACATTGTGAGGCACTATATATTTTTGTTGCTAAATTTATTAACATATACTTATGGGCATATAGTTATACAGTTTATCTTGTGGTGTCTGTGCTCAGACTAATTTTTGCTAATTTTCTTTTGTTTTTCCAAGGAATATTTTTATCTTCCTAAGCCTCAAGAATTGCATTTAATGTGGTTATGAAGAAAAAATTCCAAAGTCTTAGTATTCTTAGGAATACATTCTTAATATACACTATCGATACACCTTCACAGTTTGCTCCACTTGATTTCAGCACAGGCACTGGAAATGAGGGCAGCGAGCATAATTAATGTAATCTGGCAGCAAGTTTAACCCTTCACTCAGAGTGCGAGGGATGGCGGGGAGGCAGAGCGACCAGTGTTTCCCCAAGAAGACACAGCAATGAAAGCAACAGGTCGAGGTGCTGGATGGGAGCAGAGGTTTGCATGTGAAAAGACTGAGTTTGGAATAGAGTTTTACAGAAAGTCACTTAACCTCTCACAATCTCTTCCACTGTTAAGAGGACTACATAGAATGTGTTTGAAAAGTGCTTATTTCTTGGACACACAAAGCAAACTGATGTTAAATAAAATAGCAGGTTAATCATTGTGCTATTTGTGCAAACCCATGCAATTCTACATGTAAATCTGCACACATTCATATCATCCCACACATATGTATACAAAAGGAGCTAGCTACACTGACACGCACTGAAGTGGTCCACAGTGGAGCAGAATAACATGAGACCCAAGCTAGACAAAGTGTAGAGAGACTTTATTTTCCTATTAAGTTCAGTTATATACATGTATCATTGCTAAATAGGAACCTGGGAATTTATTCAATGTCAAGAAAAGCCATTTAGCCCCTGATGATTCACATTTTGCCTTGACTGATCTGGCAGGAAACCGACTTATCATTTGTTGGCAAATTTGAATGGTATTAAATTGAACAGGTAAAAAATAGGCTTGTGAATTAACAAATTAAATTTGCAATACGTATTTCTGAATAGCGTGGACCAAGGGATGCTGATGCGATTTCCTGAAAGTACAAGGATTCACAGCACGATCATCCTTTCCAAAACCAGCCCTCAGGATCTTGAGTCCCACCCCCGGCCCACAGGTAGCAGACGAGCAGCTGTAGGGCACTGGCCTGTGTCCTGGGGTCACAGGCCTGCGCTATGAGAGAGAAGGTGCGGTGAGGCCAAGGGCCTGCCCCGCTGTCCAGTGGGCGACGTCTTTCTCTTCTCTTCTTCTACAAACTCCATTTCCAACCCATGTTTGCTCCATCTTCATTCTGACTCACATGTCTACTTTGACTCCAGTTTCTATTTCCCAGGTGCAGTGTATCTCTTATCTCTCAAATTCTCTGATTCACTATTTCCACCTTCTCTAACTCAGACATCCCCTGAATTTCCAGTTCTGCTCCCCTCAACACTCTCCATCCCCTTTTATTTTTCCAGCTATGCTCCGACATTCACACAGCATCCCAGGCACACACACTCTGCAGTGGCGAGGGTTTACCCCACGTCCCCTTCACTGAGCCCGAGGAGGAGAGCCCTGTTGCATGTCAGTCGGGGAGCAGAGTCGGCCCTCACCGAGGGGCTCAGTGCTGCAAGCACATTTCCAGGGGGATAGTTTTTACTTTTGTGTGCTCAACATAAGAACCAAAATACATTTTCAGAAGAGAGACAAAGAACTTGGAATTGCCTCTCTTAGATGATGACTTTTTTAGTTTTTCCCTAGATCCAAAAAAATAAAGTCAAATCAAAATATAACTAGTTTAGAACACTAAACTGATTCCGCAGCCTCGACTGGATCCGTTAGCAAAGGTAGACCTCCCGGGCACATTTCCGAGAGACAAGCTGATGTCCTGATGTTTCCAAAGCAGAAAGAAAGAAAACCAAGCCTTCTAACCACCAGTCTTTCTTCCGTTTTAAATGCACAACTCTCAACATCCTGACTGTAAGCATGCAGCACCATGCTGGGCCCACACTGGGCGTCACTGGAAGACGCGGCTCTGTCAGACTAGCACCTCTGGTGTCTGGGGTTTTATTTACAAAGTGTTCTCTATTTTTGCATTGCACTTCTCTACCATCCCGAAATGTTCGCGCCTATGAGCCTTGAGTCCCATTCACGAATTAGTGCAGGGTTTCCAAGTGAGGCCTGCAGAGAGCCAGCCGCCAGCCTGGGAGGTGCTGCTGTTCTTCCTTCAGCCTCCTCCTTGGGAAAAGTGTCTAAAGTCCAGGTGGGACCCGTGGTATGCAGCACACTCCTGTCTCCTCCTGGGCACGGTTTGTTTTCTCCTGCCCCTTGTTGTTCTAGATACTCTTTCATGTCTGCTTCTTTCTCCCATCCAAATTCCACTATTAGTACAAGAGACCATCAATCATAGCAGCTTATCGTATCTTTCTTTTTGATTGGCTTCCAAACAAATCCAGATGAACTCCATATTCGGGCCATTATTCTTTCACACAACGAGCATCAGAGAGGAGTTGACATTTTTTCTTAGCAGGAAAAAAAGAACCTGTCACATTAGAGTCATACTGTCATGGAGCCAGCTATAGCATACTTCGTAATTCTTCTCTAAAACCTAGAGAACTAAACGTAGTCTACAGGCTTAGCGGGGTGAGAATAGCAAAACACTTCCTCTTCACGAAAACATTCACGGCCATGAAATGAAAACCAACAACCCGCAAGCCCCGGGCTGGAGGTGAGCTCCTCTTCCACCAGCGACGCTTGCTGCATACAAGGGTGCTTTGCCCCCAGCCCTGCCAAGTCCTGGGCGGGCTCTCCTAGAAAAAACTGCAGCCAGCAAAAGGAAAGATAGCCCTGTCGGGATAAACTCGCACCAACGTCAGAGCCCCGGCCTCGCTCCGGTGTCTTGAAGAAGGAGCTGAGAAGTGTGTCTGCCACGAGCAGGCAGAGAAGTTGCGCGCTGGGACACGGCACAGGAACCCAGAGAGGCCGAGCGGAGATCGCAACATCAGCATTTCGGTGTTTCCTAAACCGATCTGAAAGCACATGCGAACCTTCTCCTAACGTGGGCAAGAACTCTGTCCATTCATTCATTCACTCATTCATTTGTGCTGGGGATGGAGCCAGGGCCTCCTGCACACCAGGTGAGTGCTCTACCACTGAGCCGGGCCTGCAGCCCTCTCCATCTATTTTCATCAAAATTCGACAGATAGCCACTTTCTGTGCAGGCCGTGTCTACGAACTGTACAGCGATCTGTGGATAAGCTACTCTCAGTACGGGCAGAGGTGGCCACCTCAGCATCACCACCTCGTGCCTCTCTCCGTGTTCCTGAAAGGTTTCCCATGACCAGAGAGGACTCGATGGGAAGAGGAACCGACCGGCCAAGGACAGTTCCCCACACAGACACACCACACACAGCTCACAACACCGGGAGAACAGGGGTGCTATCATTGGTCCTCAGCATGTGTCCCAAAAGTTGGGTCATCCTCCACTTCTTAAAAGCGCCCCAATCTATGCACGTCAGAGCTCGCTGCCAGGACAGGCTCCTAACACTGCCCGTGAGAAACAGGGCTCAGTGCTTCCTATTAGACTGCGAGTCTAGACAAACATAACGCAGGAGAGCATCCGCTTATATTTCATCATAAGAGTTCTGAAAATTTTATTTCCAATAAATGTCTTTTTAATTCTGTTAAAGTAAATGATTCACAGGATGTCTGCTGCATCATTTCTGATCAACCCACCATTCCCATTCCTATCTGCAGGTCCCAAGTGTACAGAACATGGTTGGATGGATGAGGGGGTTGGAGAGGGACGGACGGACGGACAGATGGACGGACAACTTGCTGTGATTAATTATGTACATATATTTCCCCTTAATATTTATTCCTTTAACACTCCAAACTTTCCACTGCTGTGTGGAATGTATTCTCTGACATCTCTGAGAGCTTTTTTCCACTTTTAAGAACTTCGATTTCATTCTTTTCTTCTGATTCTTTGACTGTAACTTGCCATCCATCCTCCACTCGCCCACATGTCAACGGCATCTGGAACCCGAGCAGGGGCACACGGAGCTCTGGTGCGCCTCCTGCCATCCTAGAGTCCTGGGTCTCAGCACCTCGCCCCGTGCTCCATGCGTCCCTCACCTTTCCGTCATCCTGTAGGAATCCTATCGGTCAAGATTCAAACACTTCTCCCGGAAGTTGCCTGCACCGATGCTTCTAACTGATTTTCTACTACCAAAAGCTGAAGTAACAATGATGACTTAATCATTCCAAGAGTTCCTGATGACTCCGGTGCCCAGCGAGCCCCGAGAGGGACGTTCCCACAGGCTGGGGGGCAGCAGGAGCAGGAGATCTCCGTGGACAGACACACAGAGTGAGAAACAGAAAACCAGTGACGCTGCAGAACGTCAAGGGGCCGAGCTCAGCGTAAATGGAAGGAAGTGAAAAAGAAGAGGTAGCCTTGTGATCAAGAGCCAGCCCCTGACAACCCTCAGCCAGGGCTGGTCACCCTGCCCAGGCCACACATGGGCGAGTATCTTACTGTTTCTGTGCTCTAATTACTTCTGTATAATCAGCATGATGATTGTGTCCACCTCTTAGAGTTAATGAGAAAATGAAATTCATTACATCCTGGGAAGTACAGAGAATAGCACTTAGTAAGTACTCAAGAAGTGTTGAATTACTATGGTTATTAGTATTACTTTTAAGAACATTATTATCAGTTTTGAAGGAAGAATGTAAAGGACAAATAGGATTAAGAAACACAGGAGTTCAGAATGAGGAGAGAGAAAAATCTGGCACCTTCAACATCTACTTTTTGCTATCATGTTGTGCTGAATTCAAATCCATGCCCCTGTCCCCAGATATGGGAGGAAATCGTGAACAAAGTAATTCATCAAAACCCCAAAGCAAACTTTCTAACTGTTCTTTTCTATGAACCATTTTTTGTAACTGCTTAAAAACTAAGAAAAATACACTATTTTCTTTGAAATATGAAATACCAGCTGTATCTTCACCTCATTAGTAGCTTATGTATCTTCAGATTAACTGTACAACTAAAACTTCTTCCTGTGAGTACTCCTAAAACAGTCTGTTCCTTCGTAGCCACAATACCGTGCTGATTCTAAGTACTCTTTTCCACTGAGGTTCTACTTTAGTTCTAAACAGATACTGAGAAATTTGTTGTCTCTCACACAAAAGTTCTGCTGCCTTGTTCTAGAAACTCCATCACTTTACATGAAAGGACAGTCTTGCTTTCTGATTTCACAAGGTTGTTTTCAAGAGGACCAGAATCCTCACATTTCTTCTGTCTTTCTCATCCAAACGTTCTATTCTGTGCTCATCCTCTCTTTATTTACTCTGTTGTCTGAAGACTTCTTGCCACTTTCATTCACTTCGCTCACACTGAGCCAGTTGTGTGTACCTTCATTTCCCCTTTCCCACCACCACTGGACTGGTATTTCTTGTCTGTGTACTATTGTACATCCTAGTGGTGAAGACACACCAGAGAACAAGAGGTGGAATCCTTCTTACTGTCACACAACTTGCATTTTAGCTGGAAAAGGCAGACAACAAATAAAAAGTGCTATACAGGTGTGCTAAGTTTTAATGGACAGCTAAGGTAGCACGGCACAAACACCTGAATAAAGGGAAGGAATAAAAGATATAAACATCTAATTTATTGTCCTAGGCACCAATCTAGTCATCAGGAAAAATGACCTGGCTTTTGGCAGCTTCAGTTTCTTCTTCTGTTAAGTAGTGGCATGATAATCCCATCGCTCTAGAGCTATGAAGATGAGAAACTCTATCTATGGAACATCAGAAAAGGACCCCGAGCAGTAAGGACAGTTACAGTCCTGCCGCAGAGCTCTGGGTTTGGTGGGCTCTGGACAGGGAGGACCCAGCCTACCATACGGAGTTCACAGGGCGTTCCACCGAGCTGTAATGGAGAAGGTGGTGTGAGGTGTTGAGAGGAACACGACACTGAGAAACGGACAAATCTCTGAGCTCAGTATTCTAACTTTTTTGGATGTAAGATCTTGGGAAAGTTATACAATCTCTCCAAATTGCAGTTGCTTTATCTGCATAATGGATCATGTCAAGGATTAAATAAGTCGCAGTGTGTAAAAGGCCTAGCACAATCCTTGACCTAAAAAATACTGGTTTCTTTCTCCTCAGTTTCTCCACATGTGCTCAGGTGAAGGAGCACCATCTGTTCACGGGATACGATGTAGAGAACTAAATCGGCACCTCTGGCAGATGTGGCGTCCACACTGTCGTCCCACACAGTCACCATAGTACCGAGGTTACTGAGGGAAGACAGGAGGAGCAGAGGAGATACGGGCCATGACCCACAACTTCTACAGGCTATCCCCCAAATCCTTCCAAGCAGAAGGCTTTTGCAGATTTGTTTTTACTCAAATTGAAATGTTTTCCTGCTCAAGAAAGTCCATGCAAGTCAGGAGTGCTTCGTCATTTTGCCAAAGCCCTAAAATCTTCCGTGGGATCTGCCCCTCACAAGCCCCAGTAACACCCAATCTCACCAAAAGAAAGAATTCTGCAAGATCTAACAAATTATTGCACCGAGGTATTTATTAATGGTTGGAAACACCAACGTGTTCCAAGTCAGTTTGCGAGAACAACCGGAGGCACGCAAGCGGGAGGAACCAGTTCACAGCAGAAGGCAAGCTCCAGGGACACAATCCAAGTCCCGCAAGGGCAGCGGGCGGGCCCGGCGGGCGGCTGCTCGGAGGTGGGCAGCCTGGTGGTCTGCAGCAGGCTGACGGAGCTGCCTTTTAACTTGCTGCTTGGGTGTCAGGACGGATGGCGATGGGAGGAGCGGGGCAGCGACGCCCAGGCCGAGCGGGACAGGCCTGCGCGCCTTCAGCCAAAGCGCCAGCCCGAGAAAATGCCCTCCCGGGCCGCGACACTGAGCGGGGGCCGGCTCGTGGGCTGGCCGGTTGCAACACGCGGCCGGGTCCAGGGCGGGCCGCGGCGGCCCGCAGGGCTGCGGGGCAGGTCTGAGGGTGACGCCGCGGCAGGCGCGGAGCGGGCGGCCACGAGCCCGCGAGGGGCGGCGAGGCGGGCAGCCGGCGGGACGCGGCCCCACAGACAGGCGACCCCACAGGCGACCCCACAGGCCGCGGGCGCGGCGCTCCCATCCGGGTAACTGCGGCGTCGCGCGTGCGCAGACGTCTCTCTCGGGCGCTCTGCGGCGTGGCGCGGGCCGAGCGGCCGGCTGGCCGGCGGGCGACGGGGCTCCGGGCGCCGGCCCCCGAGCGGGGCTTCTCACTCACGCCCGGCCGGCCGCTCCGTGAAGACGAGCTCCGAGTTCTTTCTTAAACTGAACGCCTCGCTGAAATAATGAATATTAACTACACCTCAGCCGCCGAAAGCCTCCTGACGAAGCTTTCTCTGCGGCAGCTGAGGAGCGCCCCCTGCGGGCGGCCGGGGGCGGCGCGGAGGAACCTGCGGGCGGGGGCGGGGCCGCGGGCTGGACGCGGGCAACCTCCGCGTGGCTTCCGCTCTGTCGGACCACCACCTATCGCCACCCACAGCGAAAACGGCACCTTTTCAGTAAAATCTGTTTTCCTTCCTTGGCGGCTCCACATCAGTCTTTGAATATACACGAAAATAATAGTAAAAACAAATACATTTTTTCCATTATGCAAAAAAACACCTGTACCTAGGGCCAGAGATGATTTGCATCTGATGTCAATAACATAAAAACAGAATGCATTAAATTCATTGAAACGAAGTTAGGTGAGTTCTAGGTTGAAGTTTATTTATCCCTTTTTATAAAGACAGAGAAGTACTCAACTCCACGACTGTGATCACTTAAAATGTTAATGGTTTTAAACATAAAATCCCTAGAAGGCATGAAAAACATACCCTGTGGTTATCAATAAATTTTAAAATAATACACAAATTTATAAATAAGTATGTCAAAATATCTGACTACACTAACATTCAGCATTATACACTGTATAAAATGTATTGCACTAATACTTGAGAGACAGAAATTTTTATAGTATGTCAGCTAATCAGAACTAAAATTCTGCACATAATGATAAGTCCTAGTTTAATTTTCCATTTAGAGAAAATTAAGGCAAAATATGTACTGAAATTTTTTAAATTTTTTATTGGAGTGATTTTGAATGCTAATATTAGGGCAGTTTAAATGCCCTAAAATATCTGGTGTCTGTAGCTATTAAATTAAATCCTAGAATGACATGAATGTTTAGCAATGGACACCACAGTATTTATCTAAATTAACAGCCTTTACGTGATCTTTGAATAAATGCAGATCTTTGGGAAACTGCTTTTAACATCATAAAATGTTCATTTAGACTCAATTTCACATACATTCACGAGATATACATAAATGTATGTGATTAAATTGATAAATTACACTTACCAGCCTTTTCATAAGGAATATTTTTCACACTCAGAAACTGGAGATTAGTGCTATGGTTTGATTTGTTTTTCTTATGGAATTTAATAAGATATAACATTATACATATATTGCTTCTAATTCTTAAAATTGCATAGCAATGTTATTATAAAATATAGTCTTGTAGGTAATGGAATCTAGTGTACTTTAGAAATACTGCTTGGTATCTTAATCTCTTAAGTGTTTGGGTTATTGACCTAATAATCACAATTGTCTCCTTTCCACCTTCTAATAATATATATGTGAACCTTTCAGAAATTCAAAATAGAGTAAGGAAAGAAAAAATAGATAAGACTGAATAAAACAAATGAACCAGGCAAGCCAGCCGACTGACTTGAGTGAATGAATTAACATTCACAAATTTAAAAATTGTAGAATTAATAATTTTTCAAAAAATGGAATTAACAATTTCCAAAAATAGCATTAGACCAGAAGATAAGTTTAATATCCCTAGATAATAAATATGAATTAAAAATAAACTGTTCCCATGCCTTAAATAGTATATGATGTTGATTATGCATTCTTGACTTGTGGAAATGTACCAAAGTACAATTAAGACAATTTGAAACTTCTATTCAAATTGGAAACACAATTTTAGGTTGCATATACTCCTTTGGTGTTTGGAAGGATCATAAATTCACTTACTTCCTCCAGAAAATACAGACATCTTTTAGAAAGGCAATTGCTTTCTTACTATTCCTACCATGAAAAATGCTACCTTTTTTGGCTAATACAAAGAAACCACAATTAACAGTGAAACCATAAATACTTTCTGTGTTAACCACAAACGGCCTTTCCCATAGAGAAACGGCTCACATGTGTTCTAAATGTGTTTGGTTTCGTTTTGTAGGGAAGGAGTGTGGTATGTTTTTATCTAAGAAAAGACCATGGCAGCACATGCACAGCTTTCTAAAATGAGAAACACACACTGAATTTAATCGGAGTATCGTCTGGGCCGGAAATGCAGAGCTGAGCTCCACGAGGGACGGTTTTGGATCCCCTGGACAGTGCCATGGTTCCCTGCCAGACTTTCTTGGACTCTCAGAGCAACACCGGCGAGGGCCCCGCGCTCCCCTCCGTGGGGTGGCACTGAGTCTGGGTGGCTGCAGGCGCGGCTGTCACACACACACTTGTCACAAATTTCCAGTTTCGCAGCTCAGTGGGTCAGTCCCAGGCATGCTGCCGACTGCCCGCGACTGTCCTCGGGCATCCGAAGGGCTGTGGGAGTCCACACGTAGCGATGCTCTAGTCCTCCTTCTCTTGGGACACAGCATAGTGTGCACCGGGTCCCTGTCATGGTAATTCGTCCACATTCCGCAAACACACAGGCAAGAGGAGGCCCTCGTGCAACCTGACCTTTGCTCACTGGTGGAACCTGGGGAGGGCTCTGTGTGGAAATTAAATCAGATGTTGTTCTGTGGCTTTTCAGTGGTCACATATAAAATAAAATGAGGAAATCAAACCCCAAATCAAGAATTGGTTAGAATTATTCTCTGCCCAGCTGGATTTATACCCACAAAATGGCATATCCAAGCAAAAGATTTCCCCTGAACAGGTCATCTCTGGAAACCTTTCTGTAAAATGTGTCACATCTAGGCCTCCCTCTTAACCTGCAGGAGTGGTTACTCCAAAGAATAAAAGGGCAAACTTCTTAGCAGCCTCAAGCTTGAAACAATAAATGAGCATTTGTTTTCTCGCTCTGTTTACTTTAAATGTGCTAAGAAAATTACTAATTCTAAAAGAAGGAAAGTATACTCTTCAGGGACCTGTAAAGTCTCTCATTTAAAAAAAAAAGAAAGAAAGAAAGTCTTGATATTACAGCATAAAAAATAGTTAAGAAAACAAATCAATTTGAAAAATTAACAAAACCCCTCATTCAGCATCATGCAGATAGAGCTATTAACTGAGCTATCAGTTGGTTGCTTTGTGTCATTTATAAATTTGTGATTAAGCGTAGTTATAAACAAGTTGGTGATTTGTGACTCAAAACTGGGGTTCTGTTGGTTGGTTGGCCCACTTCTGTGAAGATGGGACTGGGGGCCTTCATGGTTATGAGGGGCTTACCCCAGAGGAGGAAGTAATGGGATTATCCACAGCTGGAAGTCTTTGCTTACCATAATAACTATCCTCCCTCCCTCCCCTCTAAATAATAAGCTATGTAATATGTTAAAACTTGGAAAGTCTTTTATTCTGCTTCCCCACTCAATTATCGCTTTAGAAATTGAATTTATAAAGTCAAAAAACCTGTATTAGTCTTGGGTATATTGGGAAGTACATGCTGTTTTTAACACTCTATATTTAAAATCTGGTCAGATGTATACTCCTAAAAGGGCACATATTGTGAGGCACATTATGATTTCAATTATGGTTAAAAACTTTGGGCATGTCATGCAAAAATAAAACATTAACCTAATGAAGAAACTGTAAACGTTTTCAGTGAATAATCCTAAGCTCAAAAAATGATAAGGCAAAATCTTTTTTAAATGCCTAGAAATAATTTTTGTAGAAGATGTTGTTAGTAACACAACTTTTGGAATTTCCAATGAAGGGTATAATTTATTTGTTTTATTACATTATGCCCCACATCACAATTTAAGATGCAATAGCTTTTAAAAGATAGCAGGGAACAGGGAACAGAAATCACAAAACTCAGTATTAGACATTTAAAGTGTTCACCCCCAACACTAAAAATAATTCATCTTGCATGGCAGAAACACTTTTTTTCTCCTCAGTATATTTCCATTCTCAGTACATTCTAATTTGCAATCCTGGCAAAAGAAAACAAATACAATTGCACCACCTATAATCAAGATCATTTTGTCACATGAATGTTAAAACAATAATGTTTTATAAACAGCATGTCTGATAGATGAAGTCCTAAAAATCCGCACTCTCATCTTTTGCATCCACCTTGTTTATAAAGCAAATATGGTTCTCAAAATTCACCCCAGGGTTAGTATTCATTTTCCAAACACTGCGGCTTCTCAGCAGGGGCCTACGGGGCTCTTCATCCAGCCCTACCTGGGATTTTTTAAAGCAACACTCATCAGCCACTTTCTTGAGACTTTACCTCCGAGAATGTGCCTCAGATGAAGATGGAGAGCCAGAGACCAGGCCTGGGGACACACATTTGCCTACCACCCACTGCACTCCAGGGCGGCCAGGGACCCAGGCCTGGCTTGTGTGCTATGAACCTGACCCACACCCAGTGGCACCTGTCCGGAAAAGGTCTGCTTCCTTCTCTTTCTCTTCATTGCTCACATTCATGGCATAAATATTTCCAGGGCATTTAACCTATAAACTCCCCGTGCCTGGGCCTGGGCAGAGTGTAAAGCTGGTTTGCACTTGGACCCTGCGAACTGTGACTGCAAGGGTGGGAGGGTTGACCCACCCCTAAAGGCCACGTGGACTTATTCGGTGTCAATGAAAATAGCTTTCCCAAAGCATTTATAGATTATGTAGACAGGGGCTGGGGATTTAGCTCAGTGGTTACAGTGCTTACCTCTCAAGCACAAGGTTCTGAGTTCGATCCCTGGCACCAAAAAAAAAAAAAAGTAGACTGTGTAGACAGTATTTTTATTATATACTTTCCTTTTATTTTCCCTATGTTATAGCATTAGTTGTTTTAATGCTGTGCATTGATAGACATTCTCTCTGAATTTCATTTAGACACCCCAAAATATGCATTATTAAAATGGTCTAACATGGTGGAAAACCACTGACCTGCTGAAATTTCAATGCTAACTTGAAGATTCCCTTAGTACTAACCAGAACGACACATACTTACTTAAGACAAAGCATATAACTGAATGTATTAATATATTCCCAATGGCCTCCTGACCGGGTTATGAACTTCCCTTTGCTCAATAGCTTTTCCACACAATGCTCAGATGCAGCTTTAGCGATCTGTAGCTCCATGCTGCATCTGTAGCAACATAGACGAGCAGAAGGTTTTACAACTCCTCAGCTGAGGTGGCCGAGGTCACACTTACCCTGTCACCCGAAGGATGTTCTGATTAAATAGATGGTGACCTTGTGCTAAATTCCTTTCTAAAATCATTGAACTGCCCACAGTAATGTAGCTATATTATCTAGACCCCTCCATTCAAAATGAAGCAAGCAAAAAATATTTTTTTAAAGTAGGTGAGATTTATTTCACAATAAGCACATTTCTTATCTTATACTTGAAGGATGAAGTTAAAGAAATGGAAATTACCCAAATGCCATTAAAAAGCAATAACAAGCCTGGCAGGATGGCACACACTGTAATTCCCGCTACCCAGGAGGCCGAACAGGGAGATAGCAAGTTGGAGGCCAGACTAGGCAACTTAGCAAGACCCTCTCTCAAAATTTAAAAACAGAAAGGGCAGCTCAGTGCTCTCTGGATTCAATCCCCAGTACCACACACACAAACACACACACACACACACACACACACACACACCCAGAGTTCTTTAGATTTTTAGGAGCTTGCTTCTACTTTTTTATATGAATGGTCCTGACTATAAAATCTTTAAACAATTACCCTGCCCTGACTTATATTACTGATGAAACAATGGCATCCCATGGAGCCCTTCCATTTGCGCATTTGGGGAATGTGGGGATGATCAGCCATTAGCATCAGTAGACTCCAAGCACCCTACCAGCAAAGGAAGGGGCAGAAATGACAGAGTGACGATGGGTATGTCCCAGGAGGGCTCCAGCAGGGCTTTCATTGGCCTGCAGCGTGGAGACCGTAGAGTAGTGGCCCCCTCACCCAGCCCCCGAGGTAGCCAAACTCCCCCTTCACGAGTGGCAGCCATCAGGATGTCTGTTACTGAGCTTGCCACAGCGACTACAGATTTACAGGAAAGAGATTAAAATAAACACAAATAATTTAAAATGCATTAAGTAGGAAATGCTTCCTTGAACTAAACTACATTGTAAATTTTACAAAAATGTCGAAATAGATTTGTAAATCTTATTTTTCTCCTTTCTGCACGAAAAGTGACATCTATGCTGCTTAATTCAGCGACGTAAACAATGATGAGAAATGGAAAAAATAATCTTAAAGCAGTAAATGGCCTTTAATAAACTGAGTGATCCTGAATGTAAAAAACAAATGTATAAAATGTGTTTTTCTTAGAATTATTTTTAAGAGTTTCGATCTCCAGGCCACAAGCCATTCTCTAAGTTTTTCATGAAAGTTGCATGACAGCAGAGACCAGGTCTACACGGTCCCTCACTGTACTTCCAGCACCTATTGGTGGCATGGAGTAGGTGTTTAATAAATCATCAGTCGAAAGAGTGACTAATATTTTAATACTCACCGATTGGAAATATTTCCTGCCGAAGGACTCAGTAGTGAGCTCCCCAAACCAAGAGCAGCAAGGCCACGGAGGACATAGATTGACTGTAACGTTGCTCTAAAGGCCAAAGCTGCTAACGTCAAACCCAGCAGTTTTCCAGGCTTATCTTGCCCCAGATTTTCTGTTCTAGCCACTGTCCAGTCACAACACTCTTTTAGTCCTTTGTGTGAGCCCGACCCTTTTCCCCACAGGTGCTTACAGAGCTGTTTGCCCTGCTGGAATGTTCTTAACACCTCCGTCTTGTCTCTGTCCTTCACAGCCCTTCTCACAGTGTGCTCCTACCATGGCGTCCCGACACCCAGTACGGTGGACACACCTGAGAAACAGCTTCCTGATAAAATGAATGAACAAATGAATATATCTGACTGAAGCTGAAATCGCCCAAAGAAAACTACCGTCTTCCTTCCAATTGGTATTTACTGTGATGTTGTCTTTGGAATTATAAATTATTATAGTCTCTATAAAGATCTTTCCACCATACAATGAAATGTACCACCTACTTTATAACTTTTCCCTTTATCCAGCCAAAAAATCATCCACAGATACATATCAGGTTTAGCAGTTTCTGGATTTCTCAGGAATATGCAGAGCCTATGCAGAAGGCCTGGCTGCGCCTGCAGGGGTGACATTAACATGACCTTGGCTTGGGGTCTGCTGTCCTCAGTGATCCTTCAGCCTGGTTCTCAGCACCTACAACCAAATTGCTAATGCTGTGCAAAGCCCCAAGGGGATCTGCCCAGAGCTGTGCCAGGCAAATGAATTCAAAACTCCCCAAATCACCCGTGTTTTACAGGAGGCACATCTCCACTTTCCCACGGCAGCAGAGGGACACTCACCTCACTCTTACCCATCTCAGGGGAGCCTGGAATTGGTATTTTGATTTCATGTCTCAAAATAGTAGGATCTGACATAGCCTCCCATCAGAAATATCTGAAATTGATTTCTTAAAATGGGACGAGAGCGACTTTGTGGATTGCACAGTGGCAGGCCAGACACTGACATCCACTCAGGAGAAACAGATACAGACTTTCTCAAAGTAATCTCAGGGTCCTCCGGGTGTGAGCCACTTGTCAGCGCACAGCTTGTCGGCCAGCTTTCTTCTGCTGCCTGTCTTCTATACCACAAGCCATGGAAAGGAGATAGTCTGGTTAGTCAGCCCAGCAGCCTTTTTGCTGATCCGGGCCCGATGGTGACAGAGTGTGTGGGAAGTTGACTTTGGTGACCAAAGCCAAGCTGTTCAGAATGCTGACAGGCCAGAAGCAGATGACCTTATAGACGCAGGTCAGGGCACAGCATGTGCTCTGGCTCCAAACGGGTTCAGGGAGGTTGACTCCCTAGTTTGCAATTTCAACCAACCTCGAACAGAAGTACTGTGTCCTTCTGGCCATGTGGGTGCTGTGTTCACAAGCCCAGAACTGTTTAAGCTGAGCCACCCCACAGGGCAATTACTGGCACCACTGCACTATCTTTTTGCTCTTTTGATGTGGATTTCGTTCTGTCTGAGGCATCTGTCTAATGTAGGAGGAACAGGATTCTGTTGGGATTACCCGAGCCCTCCTGTGTTAGGGGAGTGGGGAGGTTCCACACAAACCACAGAGCCCACTGCATAAACTGAAACACTGAAAAGCAAAACAAAACACAAAATTGTACATCTAGCATAATGAAGCCCGCACCGAGGGAAGAAAGCTGACACATGGGATCTCACCCTTCTTGGGTCTTGATACTTTGCCTTCTTCTCGGGTGAGATTTTGGAATAAATGTTTTAAACAACAAAGCGGCAAACAAAACAAAAAGCCCCCGGGTTTCAGACTGGTTTTTGAGAGTTGTTGGCAGCAGCTCTCCGTTCTGATCATTTAAACTTTGCAAAGATCACATGGCCCTGGGAAAATGTCCTCAGACTGTAAACTTAAAAGTGCTCACCTGAGAAGAGCCTGCATGGTGAGTCTCAGAGCTGCATGAGCAGTAGCAGAAGCCAGGCCTGGAGAACGAGGTGAGGGGTCCCTAGCAACAGGTTGGTGCCTTCTTTTTCTCGGATTTGAAACCACATCTGGGTTGTACCTTGGCTGAAATCCCAAGTCCCGTGGGTGCCAGGAGATGGGAAGATGGCGACTTGCCTGATGAGGGCTTCCAGGTGGGAGACCAGTGTCACCTGGAAGTAGAAGTGCTATCAGAGATCCACCAGGGCCATGCACATGAATCAAGACCATGTCTTGGTCTTTTTGGTGAACTTTTATTTTTGGAAAGCAAAGTGTGGCTAAACAGACTTTAAAACAAGTTGTAAGACATAGACCCATTTTCCACATCTATTTCAGAACAGTCCCTTTGCTTCACTGGATTTGTAATTACATAATAATCCAAGGTATTAACCTGAAACTTTTAAAAGCTTGGTGATGAGGATCAATATGGATATGTTAAATGACTGTGTATTTTTAAACATTGGGCATGACTATTAATGGTGGTTTCAAACAGGTTCCGGTGGCTTTTCTTTGCAAAATGATTAGATTCATCTCACATTCTCATTACTAATGATGTCATTCAAAATAATCTGTTTCTAGAAAGAAAAAAAAAGTGACTTTCCTTTTGCAATCTTTGCGTCAAAACGTCTAGTTGCTACTAATACGAATTCAGGAAGCATGGAGTTAAAGAAGTTGGCTTTTTTTCCCCTTAAATCTGAACAATTGGAATCAGCACTTTGCATTATTTTAAAAATGAATGCTTAGAATCAGCAATTTTCCTGGGTTTTTTTTTTTAAAGATCTTGAGGGTTTTTTTTTTTATTTAAAGTGGAAAACTACATTAAGTGCAAGGCAGTCAACAAAGAAGCAGCCATAAAGCCTAAGTATTCCTAGAGTTATAAAATATGTCCATTGTGCCAATTCCACTGCCAACAATGAAGTTTGAAGCATTAATATGCCTTCATTGCAGTTTTAATGCCTTAATATTGACTCTATAGCTCTTTTGGGTAATTTTGCTTTCTCGGGTACTTGAGAGGTGATGATGTCAGCGTTCTTCGCACTGATTCATATGCAGGTTGATGAAGCTGAGTTATTTATTGAGTTCCATTATATTTTCTATAAACATTAGTTCTCAATAAACAGAGACATTTAGCCGAGGGTTTATTTATTAAATAGGTACTGTACAGATGGTTTTGCCACACATGATGTGCTGCAGAGGATATTACTCAGGAATAATCAGCTGTGTTATAGCTTGGCTAAATTAATAAGATGATAATGATGAAATTGATGCTTTTGAGCTAGGCTTGGTAAATGGTTTTTGCATAAACAAACTGATAAATTTGAGAAGCAATTACTTGCTTGTCAAAGATAAAAACACAACAGGGCCCATTTATAGTTAGGTCCTATTTATTTTTAAAGATTGTACCAGATTTTATGTTTAATACGCTGCAATTAAAAAATAATACTCAAATGAAGAAGAATAAAAAACTAACTTTCCGAGTTATCCTTCAAACCCGAAGAAGCAGCACTGCTTGATTAGACATCAAGCAAACTTTTTCACTGCATCTAGGAGGAAAATTTATCTGAAAAGCAGGGTAACGTTCAACATAAAAATACTTAATCCTACAGGCGTGTGGCAGAAAACAGTAGGCTGACAACTCCTTCATACACATACACACACACACACACACACACACAGAGAGGCACACACACACACAAAGGGGGGGGGAGAGAGAGGAAAACTTTTTATTTGCTTTCCAAATAGCAAAGTAATTATTTGACCTACCTTACAGTATTCTATAACAGGCACAGAGCATATCCATTTTTTCAACCAAAGATTGTTCAGCAATTACTTAGAACCTGAATTTGAAAAATAAATCCTTACTGATAAAATTTACTGGTAGGTTTTCAGTGCAGAATGCTGATTTTGGGCATTGTAAAAGTCAAAACTGACCTCAAAGGTCAAGCAAGAATTAGTCTCCTTCTCCACCTTCAGCAGAAGTTTTTAAAACCCTCAGGGGCCATCTTTTAAACTGAAACATACCTATGTCTGTTCCATTAGAACCAATGGGGGCTGCACACCAAATACCCTGCCCACATCTGTTCATGGATATAGGTGCCTGTTTTTAACCTACATAAGAATAATTAGTTAATCTCTGTATCCTGTAGCATCTAATCAAAACTATTTCATACTAAATAGCAGGTTTCCTTTTTCTCCTCTTCAAAGAGTCTATGGTTACCAAAGATAGATTTTAGCACATTTGTACCACTTGCATATTTTGATATCTACAGTGAACCATTTGTCTTATGTAGAGTAGATAACACACAAAATTAAATATCACAATTCTAAGTGTTAGGATCAAAAACTTTTTAAATTATAAAACACTGTTTTTTTAAAAAGTTAAGTAATGGAGCAGAAACCACCACTATTCAAATGTATAACATGAAGTAATCAGTTAAATCAAATACTTGTTTCATTAAGGTATCACCCTCCTTGTCTCTTTTTAAAGAGGACTTTGATTTTCTCCATTTACAATGTTAGCCAAATTCTGTGATTGTTCAGTACAACGTACAATGTTAGAAAGGGTATTTCGCATTTTATTGTCTGTGTGATATAATGTTACAGCAAACTACTGTGCATAAGCCTGGCAGAAATCCTAACCCTCTGGGAAGGTAAAAAAAAACATTTATCCTCTTCAGAAATACCAATAGGTATTCAATTTAATGGTAATGAGAATGGGCAGAAATGTTTTTGAAACACAGATTCCTATCACAAAAATCCTAAGGCACTGGCCTGATATCAGAATGCCTAATGATTTGTTAAAACTTCAGTTGTGATTGTCTCCTCTTCCTTAATTGGAAACAACTGCTCCCCAGGACTAACTACAACTCCATCAGAAAGAAAGATGAGTGCAAATATCTCTTAGGGGAACACGAGGATTTGAAGGTGAGGCCCCATGAGCCGAATTAAGGGCGAATTTAAGACCGTTCCAGGAGCTCCGCGTTCTGGAGACTGCTGCAGTGAGCATCCAGGAAAGAAATCCAGGGAGTCTTCAGCGGTAAGATCAAGAGGCATGAAAACAAAACAGACTGAGGTGCCTGAGGTAGCAAATCCCACACTGATCAGCTCACGGATCAATTATTGTGAGTAGAAATTCTACGTGAGGTCTTCAGCATCATAATGCTTTACTGAAAACAACATTTAGTGTGTGCTTAGCAGAAACTGGCTACTTGAAATGGATCTGAATTACCTGCCAGCGCTAATGTGCGTGCGAACTCCATTCTAGGCTAGGATCTTGGTCATAATCTCACCTGACATCAACTATTTAGCTCACACTTTACAAGTCAAGGTGCTGTAAATTAAAGAATGAAGGGGTGCAGTGGGGAATCTGTGCTTCTTTCTTTCTGTTAAAGCCTGCAAGCTCTGAATTGATTTACCTGGTTTCAAACAGCCATCGTCTCCTGCCAGGCGGGGGTCTGGGTTTGTCCTTGCGTTTGAAAAGACCCTCAGCGGGCACCCGGTAACACCCAGCACGTTCCTGACGGTGGGCACAAGAGGTATTTGGTTCTGGCGCTGAGAGGCTTTCTACAGATCTGCTCTGTGTTTACTTGTTAGTCTAGCATCCAAAACAAACAGGCAATGGGAAGCTGAGGGAATGGGTCTTGCAAATTACACTGAAATTGGCACATCTGTGAAACTGTTCCTGATCACTATTTGGGTGACACTTTTTTTCTCAAAAAAAATCTCTAGAAAAACACCCCAGTCAAAAATCATATAAAGAGAAGGAGAAAGCATTTTACCAGTCAAAACCCTTAACAAATAATTTTACAATTCTCAAATTTCATTATGCTTCACTTATCAAATTTTGTCAAAATATACTAATGCGTATATACCATTTGCTACATTTAATAGTCCAATTTTAAATGTTAGTAATGCATTCAATTAAATAATCAAAATAAGGATATATTAAGCTGTCTTTTTAGACATATTTTGCCAGCTAATTTTAGGTTTAAAATTTTAAAATAGTACTTTTTTGAATTTTCATGATAAACTATATTTTGAAAAGTACCAAAACACTAGAAACATTTACTCAGTTCTAATATATATGAGTAAAACAGTTCTAATGTGTTTATTTACAGTATCAAAATACAGTTGTGGTTTTTCATATTCATGAAATTCTCTCTTTTGTCTTAAATAATTTTATTGGTTAAAATAACCAAACTCACATTCATTAAATGATCAACCCACATGAATTGAGAACGCCAGATTTGGCAGTGATGAGGTTATAAACTGACAGAACACAGGAACTGCCCTTCCAAGCACCCCTGGGGCAGGCTCATCGCTAGCAAGACGAGTTGTGCCGATTACAAAGCAATTGTGCACAATCGCCCTCGTGGATTGGAAGGCTCAGCAGCCATTCAAATGAGAGGGGGAGAATGTCAAAGGCACCAAGTGGAATGGATTATGCATTCCCAAACCGTCTCCCAGAGTCTGCGTCTCTCGTGTGCGCCCCTCCCGTCACTCTGAGGTGCGAGGTGCAGCCGTCTTCTCTCACAGGCTAAGAAGCTGTATTCACTCACTCTCACTTGCTTTTGTTCATGGACTGAGTGCTGCCAGGATGCTCAAGGGACCTGAGCAAGGGCCCTGTCCGCAAGGCCTCAGGACAGTGCGCAGACAGACATGGGATGACACAGAACACACCCGGCACAAGCGAGCCACGTGTGCATGGCACACAAGCCCCGCACAGGTGACTAGGGAAATGCGTAAAACCTCAGGAGAAACCGGGGTCAGGAGGGAGAAAGTTTGAGGCTGAGCTGAGAGAAGAAGGCAGTGGACACCCAAGCAGAGGGTCTTTGCCACAGCACCTGTCCCCAGGGGTGGGAAGGAGAAAGTCTAGGTCTAAACCACCAGGGAATGTGAGATGGCGGGGAGGGGGCTGGGAGAGAG